>CABFWO010001437.1:107348-175566 GCA_902155825.1 Timema genevievae | reverse complement strand
GACTTTTGGTTTCATTTTTAGGCCAAATGCCTTTAGGCCAAATGCCTTTAGGCCAAATGCCTTTTAGGCCAACTGCCGCGTCCCCAAATCAATTTCTTACCTCCCCCTGCAAATTTGTGGGGATACAAAACATTAAGAAACTTAAACAAAGGTATACAACCACAATTAAACACCAAATAATACACTAAGTTATGTCAACTAATTTTAACCATAAAATATTGGTGTTTTCATCAAATAATGTTGTTTTCATCAAATAGTTCCAACAATCAAATAATGTTGTTTTCATCAAACAGTTCCAACAATGGCATAACGATGTTTTCATAAAAAATTATAGTTAAAAAAAATTAATAATGTGTAAGAGTATAATTATTTTAAGGTTTATTCTGGCAAGAGGTTAACCTATGCTTGTACATTTCCTTGGAAGTCAAGAGTGTTGGGTTGCCATCCTGCTGAGAATAGCATATATCTCATATAGCTTGCATCCTGTTGACGAGCGAGCATGGTGCGACTGATAGACCTTCCTAGCTGGTGGAATATCAAGATCAGCAAGTTTACACGATAGAATAAGACTTTAGTTGAGTGTTTGAAGTCATGGTGGGTGCGTGTGTGTCGGTATCTAGCAATGACTGACTAACGATGGAATAAAATGTGATCTGGTGATTTACCCCACCGGAGGGTTGATCGCGGGTCTAGAGGAAGGTTTGCGAGTCCCACTATTGCGCCTGCTCCCGGGAGATCTACTCGGTTACTTATGTAGTAGTTTAGTCACCTGAATCAATTAATAAATATATATTATTGGACTAACACTCGAGTCTCACTCCTCACAAACCAACCATTCCAATTCCTACCGCTCAGGGTCCATCCCAACCATGTAAGTCCCTACAGTTCTGCGGTAGTGCTGTAGTTAGGGTTGGCTACTGGTCACCTAAAGAAAAGTAGTGACCTTACAAATGATATTTTATTAATAGTTCCAACCATGAGTAACCATGTAGTTCCAACAATGAAATAGTGGTGTTTAGGTTAAGTTATACTAACTGGAGGTTTAAGTGGTGGTGAAACTTAAATAACTAATCTTCTAAGATTGTAGTAGAAACAACCAAACCAACACCAAATCTTCCGTTGGTCCTATTAACCGTCTCAGTGGAACAAAACCTTGATAATACTATGATTCTTCAATGACACTTTTGAAACTGAGGCTTATAATTATTTATGTAGGAAAGTTCACATTCCATTCATCATGAAGAGGTGACCTATCACCAGAACTTTTGTACCTTTGTTTAATTTAAAGGCACCATGGGGTTATCCAAAATGATAATTATTAGTAATGGTTTCTTTTACAATAAGTACCCTAGTGTAGTCCTCGGCATCAAAACATTGGGTCACACCACTTATAAAGTGGCAGTTTAGTAGAAAATCACTTGCGTGAACACATTATCATCAATATCAAGACACTTGATAAAACAGAACAACCCGTCATGTGGCCATCCCCTGAGCTCACCTCTTTATAAAAAAAAACATTACTACTAACTTACACAATTCAATGCTGTGTCTTACATTGTTACTATAAACAATATACATATACAATTCTTCACATAAATATTATTCAAATTTAAAAAAATAAGGATTTCCATTCTTACCAGACACAGCATGGCACAAAACGATGCCTTAAGGAAAGGTAGAGGTAAATTAGTTTCCTTGGCATGCATTTACCTTTTCTGGGAAGGAAACATTAAATGGGAGCCAATCTGAAAATTTCCCAATCTGATGCTACCAGACTAAATTATAATTTAGAAACACGAATAAATATAAAACATCTTATTAAGATGAAAACTATTATTTCAATTGGTTAAGACTTACAACAATTATTTTTGATCCACAACTTAACTCGGCCGATAATATTTCCATAACAAATCTGGCTGATCTCACTATTGATTTCTCAAAAGGAGACACAAATGCCATCCCTCAGCACCGTAAAAAAAACTCTGTTTAAACCACCGGGGCTCGATTACTGACAAAGAACCAATTACAGGGTCAACTTTCTAAATAAATTATCCATACATGCTAGTCCCTTACAAAGTGATACAAAAATAATGTAGCTGGGACATAATGTTCATTTTCTAAACACAATGTTATTGCAGTAAATTTTTAAAAATCAACTCAACCTATGTCATACAGCCAGCCCTGTTGGCAAGAGTTTACTAGACAGGTATTAAGGCAAACCATTCACACGGCTTGTACCTTGTGGAATGATACAACGCCCTACACTTCACCGCCATCACCCTAGAACAACGCGATAAACATAAAGTCAAATAGGCCTCGGTGGAACATCTAGTATCAACATAAAAAAAGTGAAAAAGAAAGAGAGAATGGGCATTTCTTCTATTTAACCCTCCAGTGAAGTGCTATTCAGGGGAGGTTCGCGCATGCGCAGCTATCTCCAAGAATAAAAAAGAAAATTGATTGATTGAACTAGGTCATACCGCATACCGCATGAGTCTACCCCTTATCCTGGTCTACTAGTCTACAATCCCCCCCATAAGAAAAGTTTTAAAACACCTGGTATGACGTTGTAACAACACTCTCGGAAGGCAACTCACTTTGAAGGTGGATGTACTAGTCATGTAAGCAAATTTCACATTTCGGCTTTAAAATCTTGTTTTACTTAATCTTTTCAAAATTCTCTTTAGGCTATAAAAATGAACAATCCTCATTCTCAGTTTGTGTGAGCCCTAGGCCACTATTTCTATTCTGTGTTTTATGGATAGTTTACCAGGAAGTTATTTGAAATTAGGATGGTTGTGAATTGGTATGTTTCAAATAGGTGTAGTGTTTGAGGGTGACCATTTGTTGCCTTGTTATTAATTGTGGACTATGGTTGTTTCTTGTCCAGGGTTTAGGATAGTTAATTAGTAAACCTATTAATTAATTTAATTTTTTTATTTATCTTTCAGTAATTTGCAGACTGAAGGTTTGCTATGATAGAAATATATAGCTCTTAATCTATTTAACTCGATTTAGGTGGATATGACTAGGACTAGTAAAGAAGTAAGGCGACTTCACGTTGTGTGAAGCCTGCTATGATCTTTTTTTTTTCCTTCTTTTCATGGAAAAGTATTTATTTAACAGAGTTGGGCCTCTGTTGTTATGTTTATGCGACGAAAATACCAGGAGGTTGTCCCCTTTGGGTGTATGTTTAAATTTTGTAGGAATTTGGTGAAAGGCTCACTTGGCTGGTGTGAACCTAGCATTAGTCATTTATTGTACTTTAGTTTTCATGTTTTTCTATGTCAATTGACGACGACGTGCACTTACGTTTGACCCCTTGCCTATAATTGATATGGTATTGGATTTTTTTTTAGAGTTGAATGTCCAGGTTATTATGATGTTTTGTTTCGTGCCTCTGGACAATTAGACTAGTTCCAAAACAATGCCCTGCCAGCCTTTCCCCACCATATAGATTATTGAGATAATTTTTTTTATTTGCTCTTAGCTGCAATTTCATTTATGTACTTTATGTTTATTGGAAGGTACCTCTTTCACTTAACTTCAACTTATTCGTTATAATTTGTTTACCGTGTTATATGGAATTGTTATGATATGAACAAATTATTATAATATAACACAGAGTTAAGTCTTTCAGTTTACCCTATTCGCTCATACTGAATTTCTTTAATTAATTAATACTTTTAGTCTGTAAATGGTGTGATTTATTAGGATAATATAGATTATGTCTTGTGGAGTTACGAAGGTTATTTATTATGCTATATCATATGTGAGCTAGGTGGTAAATGAAATCAGGGAAGTTGATAAATATTGAAATTTTACGGGCGCAACGTTTACTCGGGTCATTCTACCCTGATTTGTCCTAATAATATTAATATTAATTTGAACCGATTGTCAGCTATAAAGAATTGTCTTTTTGAGAAGGCTGAAGCAGTTGGGTGTAGGCTATACCAATATAACTTAAAAAAACAACTTAGCCCAAGACGAAACATTTGATAAAAACACTTCCAACCCTGGTGAGAAAATTGCATAGCCTTAGTGAATTAAATCATTGGTGGAAATGATCATTTGTATTGAATGATAGCCATTTAAAAATGACATCTGGACACAGGAATTGAACCATGGACATTTTGGCTTAGTATGCCAATGCTCTATCTTTGAGCTATCTATGATTTGTCTCATGCTCAAGGTCATTTATGGCTCAAAGTTTACCAAAGTTATAGCACCTATTTTCAAGAAAGAAGGCAGGAAAAGGTGTACAAACTATAGGGGGATAACAATGATGTGCCACTGTACAAAAATATATTAGAAGATACTGGAAAATAGAATGAGAAATAAAATAAAATGAATCAGAGGTAGAGAGAGGAACAACACAGATTTAGGGACCAGAGGTCTACAATAAACTTAATCTTTGCCATACGATAGTTGATGGAAAGAAGGTATGAATATGGGAAAGACTTGGTAATGGTATTTATGGATGTTAAGAAGGAATAGCGTGTATAGAAATAAAGTTTGGAAAGCGATGGAGGAGGCCGAAGTGGAAAGAGAAGTTGTAATGAGAGTTAAAAGCATGCATAAGGATAACAGAGAATGGAAAGATGTAGTGGTTCCAAATAAAAAATTGAGTGAAGCAGGGAAGTGTACTTTCACCATTTTATTTGTAATGATAGTGGAAATGGTCATGAACAAAGTGGCAGGAAAGAATGAGAGCTATGAATGTTCGCTAATGACTTGATATGGGGGAGAAGGAAGAGGAAGTACAGGAACAACTACAAGAATGCAATGAGGAAGTGAAAGATTGTGGAGGAAAATTTAGCAAGGCAAAGTGTGAAGTGATGGTAATTCCAAGGAAGAGGATAAAGCTTAGTAAGGATAGTTTGATGTATTAGTACTGAGAAAAGTACAGAACGTAAAATAACTTGGAAGTGTGATTCATGCGAAAAGTAGAAGTAAAGAGGATCTAATGAGAAGAGGACATCAGGGAGAATTGTTCTAGAGGTGCGTAAGAGACCTGCTATGAAGAAGATAAGTGTCCTTGAAGTGTAAGGAAGTGGTGTATAGGGCGTACTTTGTACCATTGTCACATATGCAGCAGAAACATGGACAGTGAACTTTAGCGACTAGGAAAGTGAAGGCCACGGGAATGAAGTTTGTGCGGAGCATATTAGCTGTCAGGAGGAGAAACAAGAATAGGAATTAAATTATCTGAGAAAGAGTAGGGGTACAGGGAGTACATGAGATAGTAGAGGAAGCAAGACAGATGGTATGGACATGTAATGAGGATGGAAAAAAAGAGGATGTCAAAGAAAATGTTGGAAATGAAATATGTAGGAAAAATACCTCAAGGGAGGCCAAGAAAGAGATGGGAGGAGCAGATAACAGAAAGTGTTCAAGTGATAGGAGAAGAATGGAAGAAATTAAAGGAGGAATAATGGTGGGAGGATAGAGGAAGTTGGAGACATTCTACTAAACTGACCCGGCCACAGGCTGGAAACAGTTGATGATGATGATGAGTTTGCCAGGAGTCCCTTTTCAAATATATTTAAACAAATAAATGTGGAGAGGCATACAGTTGTTTTAGGCCCCCAGCCCTGGCTCCTTTAGACTTTTACTTGATCACTTGGCTCAATGGTGGTAGTTACCTGTGACGGTGGAGGTCGGAGGAGCAGTCACTCGACCACTCTCTCGCACCCCATACGAGGAAAGTACATCACCGTTGGGGCGACCTCCTTGCATCATCATGTTCAGCATCTTGGAGCTGTAGTCAACGGATGAGGGCTCGGCGAGGAACTTCCTGCTAGAAAGCACAACAGTATCAATCAACGCAGTGGGCTCATAAACTGAATCATTGTTTCTAATGATGAATGTTTGTGGCCTCAACCAGGGTCAATTAATAATTTCAAGGCTTTGTTTTTCGGACAATGACCCAACCCTCATGGAAGACTTTAGTTTAAAGTCTGGCAGGGGAGGGAGAATGCTAACAGGGCCACTATTTCAACTATTGATTGTAGAGTTAATAACTTAGCAATTTCAAAACCTAATTGTAACTTTAAGCCTCTGCATTCTTTTGGAAGAAAAATATATTTACTATGAGGTAGTTTCAAAATAATATATCGTGTTGGCTTATCTGAATCGGATTTTAGACATGGGAAACCATTTCAACCCTAGATAGTTTTAAAGATTTAATAAAATTAGTTTTGAAGTAATCAAATCAACATTAAGTGACGGGAAAATTAGCATTCAGTACCTGGCATTGAAGAGATCTGGTTTGGCGTGAAGGCGTTCTAATGCGTGGTTCAGGCGATGTTTCTTGAAGGACTTGAGGTAGCGAAACTGCATGCCACAGACATCACATGTGAAGAGCTTATCAGCAGGTAGCCTGGCGCGGTGGTTCTGTTCTCGGTGCTTGAGGTAAGCAGACCTGTACCTATAGCTCTGGCCACACTGGTCACAACGGAATGGTTTCTCTTCGCCAGACTCTCCGTCTTCCTGCATTGACTATGGACAGACACAGTTAGAGGTACAATAAACTGTCGAGAGGTCTCAGTAAGAGGTAAACATTAACAAGAGGTCCTACATACTGACGAAAGACATGATTAAAAGTATTACACAGTGACAAAAGGCACAGTTTAAGGTATTATATAGTGACGAGAGGCACTCTTAGAGGTATTAAATGAACACTTGCGGGAGGCACAGTTAGAGGTACTAAGTGAACACTGACAAAAGGCACAGTTTACGGTATCAAACCCTGACAAGAGGCCACAAATGAACACTAATGGCACACACACACCTGCAGTGAATGTTGTAGATTGGAGTGTTGCTCCAAGAGCCAGGCTGAGGGGAATGCAGCGAGACAGATGGTGCATCGGAACAAGCCAGTGGGTAGAGGCCCAACAGAGTTCCTGCCATCCTCTGACAAAGGTGGGGACCCTATCAGTCCTTGCTGCTGAAGTAGGCTCAGGATGGAAGAGCCTGGTCTGCCAGTACCTTCCGCTCCGATGGGGTCAACCACCAGTGGCCCTGGGAATCCTCCAGCAAAGGAGGGGAAGGGAAATTGAAAGGGAGTAGAGGAGCGACTGCTGGCCTGAGACTCACTGCCGCGATGGCGGGAAAGGGCAGCCACCGCACATGATGGGCCATAGCGCCCTTCCACCATCACCACCTCCTAAGAAATAACAAAAGTTTCAAACTAGATGTTCATCACTGCAGGTTTGAGGGGCAGACATAGAGCAGTGGTATTCAACCTGGAGTACACATAGCCTATGAGGTACGCCAGGGCATATTAGGGGATACATAATTTTTTTTTTAAATATATGCACACACATAAATATATTTCTTCCTTAAAACATATTATTTAATACATTGTTTTGGAGATAATTTATTTTAAATGTGTATTATAGAATATGTATAGCTTTCTATGGGATACACAAAGGCTAAACACCACTGGTCTAGAGAAACCTGCTTCCATTCTACATGGGAGACTAAAATAATTTGCTGTTTATGAATTAGTTGACCTCTGTGACAAGTTGTTAAAAATCTTGTTGCTAGAGTTGGCTCATTGTGGGTTTTCAAAATTACTCCCGACACTCTTAGGCTATTCATGTAATTGTCATCTGTCTGGTGTGATTTTAAATTAAACACATCGTTTCTAAAAATCTAAAATAAATCAGTTTTAAATAAAAAGATTTGAAAACATTAGTTATTTAAAACTCTGGATTTTATGATGAAAATTTAAATTGTTTCACATACTATTAATCTTTGGCTGAAAAATTATTTGAAAATCGGCTTTTATTAAAGAATATTTTTCAGAATCAAATTTCTACTGCAATAAAGTACAGGTTTGAATGTGTAAACAATTATTCGGGTAGGTTTTCAGTTTAGAACACAAAGAATAAATTTAGCTTCTTTATCAATACTTTTCAAAAAATAACAACGGAAAACCATACCGGAAAACCAGATATTTTGACGTTTTCATAGCTGCCAACCTCTGAAAGAAAAAAATATATATAAAAACCTCCTTACACCCAAAAAAAAAAAACTCCTGGTGTGAGCCGGCATGCAAGCTATACTGAGCGAGCAGCCCCCGCCATTAGCATTGATAGTGTCACCATTTATGAACAGAGGTTGTTATGCGGTCAGAACAACGAACCCTTCGGCTGTTGATCTCAGTTTTCTAGACCAGAGCCGCTACTTATTTATTCAAGTAGTTCCACAAGACTGAGTTTGACCTCATTCCAGACCCATCCCTTCATAGAAAAATTCTGCGATTGCCAGGAATCCTACCTGGGACCTCTGGAGCTTAAGCCAGTAACTCTGACCACTCTACCACATAGGTGGCCATATATATATATATAACAAATAGTAAATTTATTAAAGTACCAAATTTCCCTTAACGTGCCCTGTTCCTGTTTACTAGTACTAGTTAAGGTACTAAATATATCAATCAGCCAACTTTAAAGAGTTCTTTTTCTCCTTTTACAAAAATTAGCAATCTAATTTTATTACCAAACTGTTGATTTCTTCTATGATAAATCACACAATATAATGGCTAATCCACACCTTATGTTGTACTGAAAGCCACAACTACTATCAACCTTTCGAAAGGTAGTGTTGATACTTATTTTGAAAAATTATTAAAGGGTCAAAAATACAATATACAGTCATATTTTTGTATTTTATACATTTAATTCAGAAAAGATGGCGTTATTCATATCCTGACCTTCATTGCTTCCCAAAATCAAATATGAAGATTAAACTCTAATTAAATAGTTCACAAATGTGACAGTAGTTGTTTTAAAAGTTCAATACTGTTGTCATTCAAGTTTCCATTTAAGATAGATTAGACTAAACGTTTAGGCCTTTAGTTCAATTTTGCTTTTCCAGTGTCTTACTACCTGTTCGGCCTATACACATTTAACAATGTAAAAGTGTAGAGATGATTAATGTGGCATTTAGAGTGTATACACCCTCATTTTCATGGAAGGAGAGTGGGAAACCATTTAAGAAACCTCCTCCCCCCCTCTTCGGTACACTCGACTGGAATTCAAAACCTACAAATCATCAACAAACTATTCGATGAGACCGACACACAATCCATATGCCCAATGTTGTGGGTTTAGCTAAGTCTTCCAACAATTGACATTAAATCATTCTTGTTGTGAATGTTCTCCAACCCACTATAACTTAGCCATAGAGTAAAAAAAATATGCACTATTAATAATAGAAGTATGCCACAGACAATGCTTAGACCAGAAATATATGTCCATCTATATTTATTTCTTGGACATGTTCACTTTGTTTACCTTGAAAGATAGAAGCCTTACCTTGACAAATTACACTATAACCCTATTCTATAAGCTATATAACATAGTGGAATAATGGAAGGTAATCTTGCTTCCTTCCAGAGTAAATAGAGAGTGCATAGAGACTTGGAGAAAACAATGAACACTTTGTTTACTCTGGAATGTAGCAAGCTACACTAAGGTGTAGTGGAACATGTCAAGGTATGACTGTAAACTTTTATATTAATAAGAGTGTAACAGTATAGTTTTATCAAGCTGAGCCATCTTAGCAGCAGAGAGATAATTATTGGTTGCAACAAAATGTTTAGTTCCCTATTTAAAGCATTCCTGTCTGACATTGTGTGTTATCACAATATATACATTTATATTTTTATGGAAAATTCTAAATAATGTGTGAAAAGTACACTCCATTCACCCTGAAAGGTGGCAGTCTAACAGACGTTTTACTCTAAAATTGCAATATGTATTTGTATTTTATCGCAAAAGTAGATAAGAAGAATTTCTAAAGAGGAAACGCTGAATCAAGTGATGTAACTTTAAATTAAATGCTAATATATAGTATATAAAATATAATAATTACTATGACAAAGTATGAGCATAGTAAATAAAATATTAAAGAATATTTTGTAGCAATGTGGAATAAAACGTGAAGCTACCCTTTAAAGGAGTTTTTCTGGCTAACTTTAATTACACACTTTTGTTATGAGATAATTAGGAAAAATTGAACTACTTATTGTTCTTTTGTATTATTATTATTATTATATAAGATGCATGTATCGCATTGGGTTTGATAAAAGAAAAAGGAGAATTAAAATATATTTGCATGCAACAATAGACAAGTTTTTGTGACAGAATAGGTTGTCTCTTGGTTTCAGAGATGTGTTGAGTGTTTCAAGCAAACAATACATTTGAGATTATGGCATTTTACTTAGGTAGCTTTATGATGATTTGATGATAATAATAAACACACTTCAAAAATCTAATAAGATTACATGCTATAAGAAATGAGTTTAAAATATAAACTTACTTTCTTATCAGTTATGTCAGTTTTAAAGAACTATAGCCAACATATTTTTAGATTTGTTGTCTTTAATATACAAAAACACATATATTGTGATCAATATATTTTCAGGCTTAGTAGTTTAGAAATTCGTGGTTATATTGTTGGTCAAAATTGAGTAAAAAGTGTGATTGAGAAAACTTACCAAATTTGTTTTCACTCTTCTTTCAATGAATTATTGAAAACAAATATGTCAGTGACCTCAAAATCCCATTAATTGGAGATAAAACTAATAGTTTACACTGGAATAGGCTCTTCTACTTTGTATTTAGAAAATTATTGTAAACATTTCCGAAAACTCCAGCAGCTTTTGAAAATTTTCCTTATTTCTTCCCGACTGTGCCAGGTGCATTTACACTGTAATTTTTTTTTTCTCATAAAGTGTATACAGCCTAACACCTTAGTCCAAACTGTAGTGCATATAGGTTTGGCGTGGACCTGGTAATTACTAATCATGATCCCACAAATGGCAGGCCATTTAAGCAATAAACAAATGACACCAACTCAATCACAAAAACTTTCCTTGTACAATATGTGGCACATGAAACATAAAACAGGGTTGAAGTTTTTTACTGTGGTTTATTTGTGAAAACCTTTTTTTACAGCTATGATATGCATGTATTTTTATCTTTCGAAGAGCAATAAAAATAATTACCTCGCATAATGGCAAACATATAACATCGTAACATAACTAACAGTAGTAGATTACAAATAAACAAAAAAATAAAAACAAAAGCAAATATCACATAATGTATAGTACGAGTAAGTTACAAGTGAGTTTTTAGACCTTAAAATAATGGATGAAATAAGCCTAAGATGTTGAAACTGACAAAAAAAAAGTGTATTTTTTTAATAAAATAAATTAAAGCAGATCCATACCAGTGCACTTAATTAGTATTATTTTTCAATAATAAGAGGTGCTTATTTATCATTATATGTAATGATAAAGAACATGCGTTGTATTCTAAATTATTATAAATTATGGCTGAAATCAAGTTGTTAAGTGATTATGTCAAGTTGTAAATATCTCAATTATGTCTTTAAGGTAAGGAGTGTTCTAAATTTTGAGTGCACGCTTATTTGAAATTAAATATACCAACTACCTTCAAAGCAAGATTTATTTATCTTTTGTGTGAAAAAAAGTAAATACGTTTAACATTTTAAAGCCAATTTATGTTCACTGTAATAACCTTGAACTAAAATATATGATTAATATTGGTAGTAGTATTTAAAAAAATTACTTTAGTATTTATTTGATACACATTTGATTTATCCATTTTTGTTTTTAGTTAGTTTTAAAACTTTTGGCTCAAAAATCACGACTATCTATAGACCACTTATTATTTACATAAAATAATTGACATATTCACTGAAGTACTTTGACAGAAACAAATGGTCCTATAATAATATAAAAATCACCCAAGCCATAATTACATCAACACCCAACCTTCTCAAACATTAAAACAAACTCCTTAAACCAAAATTAAACCACACAATAACATTTTGATCTCGAAATTCCCTTTATGAAAATAAACAAATATATTTAGTTTATTAAACGTGATAATATGGCAACAGCAGTCTAATGACAGCTATTTTCCCTCCCCCTCACTCCTTCAATACAATTTTATTTTATTCATATAGCTCGTGTGGATCTGTTTTTAATTATTTAAATAACGGACATATCTATAAAAAGTGGAAACTCAATTTTGATTCAAATCTAATTTGCCATATTCCTAATTTTACCCTGCCTCCAAACATGACAAGATATTCAAACTTAACAACCATGGAATGGCACATGTTTAAGCAGGGGTGCCCAATATTAGGCTACCAAGGAAGAAGGTAATTTAACCTTGCTGATAGATCTAAGAAAATGTGTTTTATATTATTATGTTAATGTATAAAAACATTTCCTGTATGAAAATAAAAAAATCGCAATTTTCTCAAAGCTCCTCTGTACAACAGAGTGAATCTTAACCCTATAGCGAGCCACATTTTTCCTAAAATGGGGGAGGGGGGTTTATTTGGGCATCCCTGCATTTAAAATAATAAAATATGACATTAAAAAAAATTAGCTGCAATTACTTACAGAGGAACACAAAATGTTGATACACAAAATGTTGATACACAAATAAAGCTAGCATAGTAAAACCAACAATATAATGCAATGAATTAAGGGTGCCGTATTTTACAATGTCCTAAAGATGGTTGTAAAGTTGTCTCAAATAGACAGTTCCATCCAACCACAGGAACACTTTTCCAAATGATATGAAAATTAATTTCACTTAAAAAGCCAATATTGTTATAGTTTGAACACAGCTTAATGTAGGCAAGGATTGAGATTAAAAGGAATTTCAAATATCTCACTTTTTTTCATAGGTACATAACTTGTTAAGAATAAATAACCCACCAGGATTTGAGGTGATTGGTCAGTGCATCAAGTGTACGGCAGCAATGGCCTCCACCCCAACACTAAACTAGGATTGTGATAGTTAATTGCCAAAAACCATCTAAAAGACATTTTAAAATAGTACCATACCCTAAGTGAGTTTAACAGCATTAATGATCTAAAATTATTTATAATAAAACAAAGCTGCAACAAAGCATTAGAAAAAAAATCAAGCAGAAAAAATAAATATAGGTGAACTTAAGCTTACTCACAATATGGCAAAGGAGGAAAATATAAATAATGCAAACAAAATTATTTTACTTGTGGACTATTCTTTTTTAAGCAAACAAAAATTTAAGAAATGAAAATGAAGGGCCAAAATATTTATGTCAAGAAAAATACTCCATGAAAATTGCTCACAATACATTCAAGTTTTATTTTCCTGCATTTGTTTTTAAAATGTACAAAAAAAAAACACTGCAGGTTAGAATTGTTCATCACAAGCTATCACAGTTTATATATTTTTTATCCTGCAATGCACAATAGTTTACTATATATGTGTATATATTGTGTTATTTTGCTTTTTTCTTTCTTCTAAATATACATAGTTTGTTTAAAATAATTCACCAACATTCCAACACACTTTAACCTCTTGATCTAATTGAATTACATTTGTTACGTTACATATGACATTTTTATGATTCGGAATAAACTTGTTCCTTAGAAAAATACTTCAGTTAGTAGGCGTGCATCTAGTACTGCGGGCAGCCAGCAGCAAGAAAACAAGTCTTTATACCAAACAATCATTTTGACATTGAAACTCTTTATAACAGTAAATATTAACAGGCTTTTTAACTTAAGTTAAAAAAAAATTGATACATAAGTGTGTTTATTTTTGCTTGTTTTTTCAAATGGAATCTTCAATAAAATCAAACTTCCATTAAATAAGTTAAAAATAGTTTGTCAGAAAACTTATTATTGATACACTTTTTGTTGATTATTTCTGTGGTTTTAAAATTAGCTCTAGCATAGCACTCTCATTTTTCAATTTCCATGGATCCTTAATCTGTATCACAACTTAGGATAGAGTGGAGCAACCAATCACCAGTCATACATATGTGTTTCGTAAATTTAGAATGCACCATGAACCAGTGGTTTAAAAAAAATTCCAGTGAAATAAAAATCTGGGAAAAATGATTTATAAGTTTAATTATTTATTCAATTATTAATTTAGTAATAAATACTTAGTTTATGTTTTTTAGATAAGATGAAATTAAAAAGTGAAGTTATTCCCTGTCTGTAATATCAATGTGTTTATATCAATCACAATAAAAATTAGGTAAATGAAGTGATTATGAATTAATTTGTTTGAAAATGTTATGTTTGCATTTTTTTTGAAGTGTGCAATGTCAAATTAATGTCAAAATGGTCACAGCGCAATAATAAGTAGCCCTATACATGGGAGAAGATTGTGAGTACCAAGATAAACACAATGAACCAAAGGTCCAAGGTTTGATTCCTGTGCCAAATCATTGAAATATGATTATAAATTGCGATTGGCTCAATATTCAATACCTAATTATTTTTATAAAATAATGCATTTAAAATTGATATGATAGTTTTGCTTTCCTATATTGAGAAAAAGAAGAGCTTTTACAATTATTAATGGTAGTTCCTGCCATTCTATGATTCATATTACAAAACAAAAGAACCAAATTTTTAAAACACTGAATTTCACAATGTGCCATTTACTCTGAAAGGCAAGCAGTCTTTACCTTGGTGGTTTATACTACCTTTCAGAGTAAATGAAGAGTGAATAAAAAACACACACATATTTAACCAGGGCAATGATTTTTTAGCTTTTACCCAATTTTACCAATTTTAAAAAGTAGGGCAATTAGTTTGTTGAGATTGTGAAAATGCATAAAAAATAAAAGAGGGATGATAAAAGGTTTAACCCGGCATGTACCAGAACTGAAATAATTATTTACCTTGAGAGAGCAACATGTAAAGGCAGGTGAAATAAAAGTTTTACTTTTAACTAAACCTCTTTATTTAAGCTGAATGTTGTTGAATTTAGTTATTCTTCTTTTATTTAAAAACAATCCCTTCCCAAATTTGTTTGAAAATAAATAAATCTGTAATCTCTTCTTTTAACCAAAAAATCAATGCCCCCCACCTGTAACAGGTTGGAAACCCAGGATTTAAAACTAATCTGTTTCAATTAAACAATTCTGAAACACAAATTTAAGCATAAATATATAATTAAAAATCAAGTTTACCACATTAATAATTAGTTTAACAAGGTATATTAAATTATTATAATATGCCAATTGATTTATAGTGGAAACCACACTTTGCTCGTTCACTCACATATGTAAAACAACTTGATAGTCGAATAGGATTTAAAATGGATATTACTATGTTGAAATAAAACTTGTATTACATTTTATTTTACCATACACTTGCATTGAGATTCAAGAGGGGATGAACGCTTAAGGAAGCTGTGTCCAATTCATCCCAGAGTTGGGAATTATGATTTATTTGATGACATGTAAATGAAGAAAAGAAACAAAGTTATGTAATAGAATCAAGTATTTGATGGTCCTCAATACATCGCATAGTTTACCATACTCTAGTCCCCTGCTCAGATAACCCTATTTCCCAAACAAAGCCACTTGTTGACCCAATCAGTATGAAAGTGTTCGCTTTTGACCATTTCCTAATAAGTGAAGTAGTCTTTCCAATAATACAACCAAATACTTCTATAGTATTCACTCCCCAACAAACTTGTCGAGGATAACAATTTGACCTCACTAAGATTCATAAAAGTTTTTTTTTAGGATCTTTCCCATTTTGAGAACTATAATTAGATTGCGCCAAGATGGTGGCCTTTGTGGATAAAACTGACATACCTGCATGGTTGCCAATGTTTTCTATATGTTTTTACACAAGTTTTAAAATTTTAAAATTACTGGATGTGTGGTTCACGTTAACAAATAGATTCGTGTAATTATTAAAGTAAAGCAAATTTATTTATTAACTGTGCAACATTTATGAATATAATTGTATAAAATAAAATGATTATTAATCAATCCAAACAAAATCATCAAAAAAGCATACAAATAAAAAATAAAATTACAACATAGCTACGATTGTAAATTCAACATTTTTTTTTGGTACGCCACTTTTTTCTACCCTTTCTGGCTATACAAATATTTACATTAATGAAGGGTGTAGAATTTTGAGGAAATGTACCTACATTTTTGTGGCGGGTGGGAAAAAAATTGAGGAAAGACTAATCTCATTACATCTGGCTGGGATTTGAACCCAAACTTCTTGTCACTGGCAATCAAGTCTATATATAGCAAGTGTGACACCTTAGACCTGGGGTCCCCAAACTTAATAGTCATATTAGGATGTTTAAGTACCAGGTGGGCCGGATCACAAACTCATTTCACAGGCCATATCTGGCCCGCAGGTCATTGTTTGATGACCCCTACCTTAGACCGTGTGACCATCGATATGAATTTATTTTTTCCTGGGTGTGAATGGCAAAAAATTCATTGATTTAAAACAAAATATTGATAGGTTTAATATAAGGACTATTCAACAGATTAATATGGGGTTGTGATGAGGATTATTATGAAAAATATTAACTTTTATTTTAGATAAGAGGATGGAGAAAACCAAATTATGGGTTAAAGCAAGTCAATCACATTTTTACCGAGCTAAATTTGTCAGTAGCACAATCTATCAAGAGAGGAAATAATATGCAGATAATAGATGAAATGCACCTGATATTCACCAGATAGATAAAAACAACATTGTGGATCGAACGTTGTCACATTAAAACTGTGACAAATGTGTTTCACAAACCTCTATTCACAGAATCATTTCTGGCACTAAACAGGGTTCCAATCTCATATGGTACAAACCAGTGACATATTTTTTCAGGCACTTACTACACTTTGGTTATTTGTGTTTGTGTCCTCTTGATTTAATAGATGGTATCTAAATACTATTAGCTCACAGCTCCCCCTCCCCCCTCGAAACCTCTGCAGTGTAGCTGGGGATTCAGAGTAGTACTCTAGTGCAGTACATATAAAACAGTGGAATTTGGCATTACAGTTTCGAAAACAAGGTTTAAGTGGTTTCCTCTATTTTACATTTTAATAATAACTGTGGAGATTTTTTGACAATGGCTTAAAGCAAATCAGTGTTGCTCAAAATAAACAAGTCGTTCAAATAATTTGATTTCGAAATAAGAATGGCGACCACTGAATATAGACAGAGAAAATAAAAGCTGCCTGATAAAACATAAGTGAAAATTTTATATATATAGTCCTCTATAGTCGATTAATTCTGAGAATAAAAGTTCAAAAACTAATATTAAAAAAAAATTAAAGCTAAGAATAATTTAATTCTATTAAATGTAATTGTGCTGTATAAAAAGAGATTAAAAAAAATTACAAATTTTATCAAACCAACTTTCATTGCACACAGCTAAATAATCACCAAACCAGCTATAAATTAATAATCTGACCAAGAACCATAGAATATTATATACTCTTGGCCCCATACAATAAACAATAGTAAATTAAGGAAAAACACAAGACAACACCTAACAATATTTGTCATCAATAATGCAACCATTTTCCTTCATATCAATGGTTCAATAATTACAAAAAATAAATCATGGTTAAAGAATTTTACTAGGTCTCAAACAAATATATAAAAAACCATAAAATATTTCATTTCTTTAAAAATCGGTGACAAGGCTTCGAACTTGTCGTTTATTTTTCTTAACATATGAAATATCTATACACACATACACACTATTTATATATATATATATATACATACACACACATAATAAAATATACACTATCACAAGACCAACTCTTATATATCTATACAAACATCATTCTTTAAAAGAACTTTCTCCAAGGAACTTTTTTTAACTTTGCGATGCAAAAAAACCACAACACTTTCTGTTAAAACTTTCTTACACAGCCATTTTCAATTAGGTACTTTTAAAAAATCTTAAACATGGAAGCGGTTGCATTTAAAGACTAATTTTGAGATCGTTTGGGTGTGATAACTGTGTTATGATGTTTGGTCAAATCTTTAAATGGTCAAATGGGACAAATAATTTAAATGGTCAACAAATGATTTGTTCAAGTTAATCATAGAGACTGACATCATAAAGAAGTTTTTTTTTGCTAAGATGTTGGTGTTAGTGTGTTGGTTATTAACGATTTGAATTATACACTCTACGAAGATAGGATGTATGTAGTGATTTTTTAAGGAAATGCATAAACATTCGTCTGGAGTAAGGACAAGAAATTAGATTGAGGGGAAAACCACTGTCAGTGTACTGATCAAGGTTCAAACTCTGGCCTCCAAGATCAGAGCTAAACAAACTAATTCACACCTTACTTGAAAGTCATTACATACTTAAGATTCTCAATAAACATATGTTTGAAAATTTCACGATTTTTAAAGGTTTTACTAAAAAAGGTTGCTAGTAGACTTTGTATGGTTATTTTTTCAGAATTATATGAAAAACCATTTGTCCAAAAATTCTTACATACTTTCCCTTTAAAGATTATCTTGTAGCAAATAAAAAAATTATCTTGAAAATATTCATAAATTTAAATTTAATCTTTGACCTCTAAAGTTTTGAAAAATTCTGGAATTTAATTATTACATTTTAAAACTTTCTTTTTTCAGACCACTAATTTAATTAAAATTTTTAGAATAAGTTAAGATAAACTTAAAAAAAATTATCCCTTTATAAAGCTAAACCAAATTTACAATTTTGTTAGCAATGTGTTACTATTTATGTCACTTAGAAATCCACAATCAAGCTATAACCAAACATTGAATAAGTGTAGTTTAAATTAGTCTTAATTAAAGGGAAGCATAATTAATTATAAGTGAAAAGAAAAGTTTTAATTTTGAAACGTGTTTTTTTTTTAAATATCAATATTTGCTTTTGTTGTATTGGATGCAGGTATTGTTTAGTCAGTCATTGATTGTATTGGATGCAGGTATTGTTTAGTCAGTCATTGATTGTATTAAATACATAATATGTCTGTCCAGGCAATAAAAGTTGCAATGGCTGCAGCTATTGTTTATTCAGGCCAATGAAGTCGCAATGGATGGAACTATTGTTTATTCAGACAATTGAAGTTGCAATGGATGCAGCTATCATTTATGTAGGCCATATAAGTTGCAATGGATGCAGCTATCATTTATGCAGGTCATATAAGTGACATTGGATGCAAGTATTGTTTGTCCAGGCCATATAAGTGACATTAGATGAAAGTATCGTTTGTCCAAGTCATATAAGTGACATTAGATGCAAGTATCGTTTGTCCAGGCCATATAAGTGACATTAGATGCAAGTATTGTTTGTCCAGGCCATATAAGTGACATTAGATGCAAGTATCGTTTGTCCAGACCATATAAGTGACATTAGATGCAAGTATCGTTTGTCCAGGCCATATAAGTGACATTAGATGCAGGTATCGTTTGTCCAGACCATATAAGTTACATTAGATGCAAGTATTGTTTGTCCAGACCATATAAGTTACATTAGATGCAAGTATTGTTTGTCCAGGCCATATAAGTTACATTGGATGCAAGTATTGTTTGTCCAGGCCATTTAAGTTACAATGGATGCAGCTATCATTTGTCCAGACCATATAATTTGCATTGGATGCAGCTATTATTTGTCAGAGTCAGATAATTTGCATTGGATGTAACTATTATTTGTCCAAGTCAGATAAGTTGCATTGGATGTAGCTATTATTTGTCCAAGCCATATAAGCTGCATCGGATGTGGCTATTATTTGTCCAGGCCATATATATGTTACAGTTAGAACCCAAAATTAGTTAAAACCTGATTTCACTAGGTAAAATTAGTTCCAGTAAAGCCATCTCTTTCATACTAGTTTTAACTAGTTAATTCTATATTCAACTGTTTACTGTCATTGAAATCTAGTTCAAACGGAAAAAATATGTTAAATTAATGTGTTTACAGGTTTGACTTTGTAAAACTAGTTCTCATTGAAATCCATAAGTTAAAAGTGTTTTTGCAGGTTCAAACTTGTACTGGTACGGTGTGAAGTGTACCCTGAACTGTGTACGTTCTATTCATCTCAGTGAATTGTCTGCGGTTGACCAGTGCACTTGGCTTGGTAGTCTTTATTTTTGACAGTGTTAATTACACATATTGTTTATTTTTCATTGTTTCTACATCATGAGTGCTGAAAATCAATGTGAGCAGGATTTGGAGAGAAGGTGGAAAGTGTGTTTCATGGAGCAGTTACTAATTCTCAGAAAAATAAGAGAATCTTTACAATGAATAGATGATTACAATCATCTTTTAGCGGAGATTGAAAAAGTAAAATATGCCCAAGAGACAACCAGTTTCACTTAAAATCTGGTTTTAATGGTCAGAAACTTTAGTCAATACTGTTTTTAAATGGTCAATAAGGGTGTTGACTACAGAATTTTTAGTGAATTCTAGTAATGTTGACTGCATTTTGTTGGTTCTAGAATAACCTAGTTAAAATTAGTAATGATAAAATGACTTTGCTGGAAATAGTTTGACCTAGTGAAATCAGGTTTTAACGGATTTCAGGTTCTAGCTGTACCATTAATAAGTATTAAGTTATGCACCTATCATTTATGCACGCCATATAAGTTGCATTGTATACAGATATAATTTATCTGGTCCATATAAGTTGCATTGTAAGCAGCTATCATTTATCTAGCCCACATAAGTTGCATCGTAAGCAGCTATCATTTATCTAGTCCATATAAGTTGCCCTGCATGCAGCTATCATTTGTCCAACCCATATAAATTGCATTGGGTGCAGCTATCATTTGTCCAACCCATATAAATTGCAATGGGTGCAGCTATCATTTGTCCAACACATATAAATTGCATTGGGTGCAGCTACCATTTATCCAACCCATATAAATTGGATTAGGTGCAGCTACCATTTATCCAACCCATATAAATTGCATTGGATGCAGCTATAATTTGTTGAACCCATATAAATTGCATTGGATGCAGATATCATTTGTTTAGGCCATAGAAGTTGCATTAGATGAAGTTATCGTTTGTCCAGGCCACATAAGTTTTATTAGATGCAGATATTTTTACAGGCCATGGAAGTTGCATTAGATGCAGCTATCATTTGTCTAGGCCATAGAAGTTACATTAGATGCAGGTATCATTTGTCCAGGCCATAGAAGTTGCATTAGATGCAGGTATCATTTGTCCAGGCCATAGAAGTTGCATTAGATGCAGATATCATTTGTCCAGGCCATGGAAGTTGCATTAGATGAAGCTATCATATGTCTTGACCATAGAAGTTGCATTAGATGAAGCTATCATATGTCTTGACCATAGAAGTTGCATTAGATGAAGCTATCATATGTCTTGATCATAGAAGTTGTATTAGATGCAGCTATCATTTTTCCAGGCCATAAAAGTTGCATTAGATGCAGGTATCATTTGTCCAGGCCATAGAAGTTGCATTAGATGCACCTATCATTTGTCCAGGCCATAGAAGTTGCATTAGATGCAGATATCATTTGTCTAGGCCATAGAAGTTGCATTAGATGCAGCTATCATTTGTCTAGGCCATAGAATTTGCATTAGATGCAGCTATCATTTGTCCAAGCCACAGAAGTTACATTAGATGCAGCTATTATTTCTTTTGACCATAGAAGATGCATTAGATGAAGCTATCATATGTCATGACCAGAGAAGTTGCATTAAATGCACATAATTAGCATTTGATACAGCTATCGCTTGTTCAGGGTATAGTAGTTGAATTGGATACAGCTATCGTTTATCCAGGTCATAAAAGTTGCATTGGATACAGCTATCGTTTGTCCAGGTCATAAAAGTTGCATTGGATACAGCTATAGTTTGTCCAGGTCATAAAAGTTGCATTGGATACAGCTATCATTTGTCCAGGTCATAAAAGTTGCATTGGATACAGCTATCATTTGTCCAGGTCATAAAAGTTGCATTGGATACATCTATCATTTGTCCAGGTCATAAAAATTGCAATGGATACATCTATCATTTGTCCAGGTCATAAAAATTGCAATGGATACAGCTCTCATTTGTCCAGGTCCTAAAAGTTGCATTGGATGAAACACTTATTTGTAAAAGCCACATAATTTGAATTTGATGGTGTAATCATATGGATATGTCACAGAAGTTGCATTGGATGGTTGCACAATTTGGATAGGTTAAAGAAGTTGCATTGGACTGTGGCACAATTTGGATAGGTTAAAGAAGTTGCATTGGATGGTGCCATAATTTGGATAGGTCAAAGAAGTTGCATTGTATGGTGCCACGATTTGGATAGGTGACAGAAGTTGCATTGGATGGTGCCACGATTTGGATAGGTGACAGAAGTTGCATTGGATGGTGCCACGATTTGGATAGGTGACAAAAGTTGCATTGGATGGTGCCACGATTTGGATAGGTGACAGAAGTTGCATTGAATGATGCCACGATTTGGATAGGTGACAGAAGTTGCATTGAATGATGCCACGATTTGGATAGGTGACAGAAGTTGCATTGAATGATGCCATGACTTGTCTAGGTCAAAGAAGTTGCAATGGATGGTGCCATAATTTAGATAAGTCACAGTAATTGCATTGGATGGTGCCATAATTTATATAGGTCACAGTAATTGCATTGGATGGTGCCATAATTTATATAGGTCACAGTAATTGCATTGGATGGTGCCATAATTTAGATAGGTGACAGTAATTGTATTGGATGGTGCCATAATTTAGATAGGTGACAGTAATTGTATTGGATGGTGCCATAATTTAGATAGGTCACAGTTATTGTATTGGATGGTGCCATAATTTAGATAGGTCGCAGAGGTTGAATCGGACGGTGCCATCATTTGATATATCACAATGGTTGCAACATATAGTACCATCATTTGGATAAGTCACAAAAATTGCATCAGATGGTATCCTCATTTGGATAAGTCACAAAAGTTGCACCAGATGATACAATCGTTTGTGTAAATCACAGAAGTTGTATCAGATGGCATCATCGTTTGTGTAAATCACAGAAGTTGTATCAGATGGCATCATCGTTTGGATAAGTCACAGAAGTTGTATCAGATGGCATCATCGTTTGGATAAGTCACAGAAGTTGTATCAGATGGCATCATCGTTTGGATAAGTCAAAGAAGTTGCTTCAGAAGGCACCAACGTTTGGATAAGCCACAGAAGTTGTATCAGGTGGATCCATCATTTGGATAAGCCACAGAAGTTGTATCAGGTGGCTCCATTGTTTGGATAAGCCACAGAAGTTGTATCAGGTGGCTCCATTGTTTGGATAAGCCACAGAAGTTGTATCAGGTGGCACGATCGTTTGGATAAGTCACAAAATTTGAATAATATGATATCATCTTTTAGATAATTTACAGAAGTTGTATCAGATGGCACAATCATTTGGATGATTCACATAAGTTACATCAGATGATGACATTATTTGATAAGTCACAGAAGTTGCATTAGATGAGAGCACAAAAGTTGCATCAGATGGCACCATCATTTGGATTAGCACAAAAGTTGCACCAGATGGCAGCATTGTTTGGATGAGTCACAGAAGTTGCATTGGATGCTGCTAGTGATTGTAAAGTCACAGTAAATATCATTTGTCCATTTCATACAAGTTGGATGGAATGAAAATATAATTTGTCCATTTCATACAAGTTGGATGGAATGAAAATATCATTTGTCCATTTCGTACAAGTCAGATGGAATGAAAATATCATTTGTCCAGGTTGTCGAAGTTTCATGGACTCTGAATATTGTTTGTGGTTCAAGCCATAGGAAGTGAGTGCATTGGACGAAATATTAAGACATATGAATAGTTTATTATTTATGTTTCTAAAGTGAGCTGGAATAACATTATTTTAGTTTAGTGCCGACTTAATTTGGGGCTCTTATACTAAACAACAAATATTAGCTATGGGAAGTTAATGAACTTTAATCTTTAAATACAACTGCCTCGTCAGATCTTGCATCAAATCAGAATACTCAAGACATGCTTCAACAACCTAATAAGTACAGTATTCTACAAATTAACAATAGGTACATACCAAATAACATTCTTAAGCTGGTGTTACCAATTTAATTTTGTTGAAATAATGTTTTAAGACTGTACATTTAAAAACGTTCTATAATATGTTTTTAAAACAATGCATTATGTATTAAAATAGAGTTTATTTTCAAGAATTGTAGATTGTTATTGCTTTAGTTACTTTTTGATCTAGTTAAAATCAGAGAAATAAACTACTTTCAAAAATACATTTCCACAGCTTGTTTCTAATGGTTGAAAAGAATTAAGAGGCTTTATTACCCTGCGAAGTTATACTCTGCTTTTGTTTATTTTAAAAGTATTATTTTATTGATTAGTTTTATGTGTTTGTTTTTAAAAGTATAAAAACATCCAATTAGCTGTAACTCTTGGCTAGCTTCTAAACATTCTGGTGTTTTCATGACTATGAGAAAAACGTGTTTCAAATTAATGATTCGATTAAAATTGTTTTTGCATTAGTTTAGCACGTTTTCTGTTATTTTGTAAGATCTTCTTAGCAAACATTATTTTGTATATGTTACGACATTTCATTTCATTTAAAATATATCACACCTCTTCCCCTCAAACCAAGAGCAAAAAACATTTCTGGTTAATGGTCAGAAGTAAACATTGTAGATTTAACATTTTTACTTAGATAATAAAAATAAAAACAAGAACTTAAATCACAGACCTTCACTTTCCCTCCTCAACCCTCTTATTTTTACTTTTAATAAAACACTCTTTGAACTATCGTGTTTGGATGTATTTCTAAACAGCTTACTTTTAAGCGAAAATAAATACGTAAGAAAATCACATTGCAGACGTGGTTGCAAGGACCAGATGCCAATAATATGCCACAGATTCAAAATTAAAAAATTCCTACTTGGCTAAGAAAACAAACACACACAGTTAAATTACATAAACAATTTGGCTACTCATAAGTATCTTCAATTATTGATCTTTGAACCATTAAATTAGAAATAATGTTTGTTTTACTAAAAGTAACTGAAGAATCGCTTTGTTACCTAGAAAGAACAAACATAACTGAGTCCTAACAAAGTTCTAGTTTTTTTATTAATAATTTAGTATTTCATGAGTTTTTTTTTTGTGTGTGTGGATTTAATCACCTTAATTGTATGCTTACTAAGTGTAACTAGTGCAATGTCTGAATTTACAGTGAGAGCAAGTGGTATAATGTTCTTCGTGGTAGCTTCAAATACACAAGACAACCAATCCCAGTGTTCGGATGCCAATTTATTTGCACCAGATTAACAAAATTTTAGCTATTAGTCTAAATTATATCAAATAAAATCAAAAATAAATAAAATGCACAAGTACAGGAATTCAAAATTTGTGTTTGCATTACATATTAAGACAAAAATTTGAACCTTGAAAACTGCTTTTCTCAATCTTTAGAAGTTAAAAGCTAAATTTTGTTCAACTAAAATATGTTTTTTGATAATATATTAGAAAATATGACAAGATATATTATTTTTCATTGAATTAACTGGATTTTTTATTTCAACCATGTATTATTTTAATGTATGCACTGTAAATTAATCCAGTCTTTGGGAATGTTATTTATGTGAAGCTACCATTACATACTCAAGTTAATCAACTATTACATTTGCTATCATTTATAAGACCTAAAGCTCTGATAGGAGTGGTTAGACATTAAATTAGTTAGTCACAGAATACAATGTTTATAAATTTATACATAAATAATATTAAGTGTGTAACCCAAACAGGTAGTTAGATGCAGTGATAAAAAAAATATTGAAAAAGGGAAAAATCAAATAGTTAGTGTTAAAAAAAACCAAACATAAATGAAAATAATTTTATTTCATTTCCGAATGTTTAAGAAACTCAATTTAATTTGATTCTAATTAGTTTTTTTTATGAACAAATCAAAATCTATTTTGGAAATATGCTTAATTAAGAAAAAAAGTCACAGCCAAGATAATATATATTGGGCACGCATCTGAAAATTTAACCATGGGTTTTTCTATACAGAATGCGAAAATACATTTAAAAATTAAAATTTATGTGTAGAAAAAACATCTATATAGAATTTGAAACTCCAATCAAAGCTTGAAACTAACTTTCTATGTAAACTAAATATATATTAACCACTTTGTATCAAATATAAACAATTTTCATAACAAAACAAAACTCTAAGCATTTAAAATGCACACTCGATACCAAACTTGTTACACAAGTTCTGAAAAGATGTTTCTGATGTTTTGACAAATTTATCATATCCAAAACAATATACCTTTTTTTTAATGTGCATTCTAAGAAGCACCACAACATTTGCTACCACAAATCTCAGGAACTGTATCACTTTAAGTTGACTAATCGCTTACAGCAATTTTAACTGCTGTCTGCGACATAGAGAAGCAAAAATATTAAAAGTAAACACTGATAATATTATAACAATAAAAAAAACAAGTTTACAAACCATTAAGATGCATATCCCTATCTAAAATATCGAAAAATAAAATAAAGCAAAGGCTTAGTTATTGCCTACAAATAATTAACTGATATTACAAATAATTAATAATAGTTATCACATCTGACTGCTCGGGGAGGCAACAAGAGTTCAGGTTTCAACAGAAAAAACCCAATTCATTTAAAATGAAATAATATTCCCATTTCATCAGTGTACAGCAATGTAAATATCCCTGCCAAGTCCTTGTGGATAGTTAGGGGACAAGATCGTCGGATAAAAGTCCACTCTCCGGATGTGCCTAAAGTTAAGTTACTTATAGGTGCCCACCCTTTTAGGTTTGGTTGTTGAAGTCTTAGTACTAGCGATCAGATGTTAATCTGGTGTTTTGCAATCCGCCTTGAGATAAGCTAGAATGATATATTTGTAAAATATGTCCCTTAGCGAGTCTTTGGGTTTGATAAACAAATGTACTTCCAACTGAGCCATAAAGTTGTTAAATTCATTCGAGGCACACTTCCCATTGTCTCCTACTCTAGATACATAACTAGAAGAGTTATGTAGTCAACAGTTTATAAAATATGTACCACGATGGCGGTTATCAGAAGCTACGCCTTGATTTTATTATGAATGCATATTTGGAGCAGCTTTTAGAAAATAAAAACATATTTTTTGCAGCCAACCTTGTTTGAACTTTACTACTATATGTGTGTTATTTTAAAGGCATTGATAATAATATCTATAAAAAGTGACAGCTTGACTATCACATTACTGGAAGAAAGAATACATGAAGATAGATCTGGTAACTTTTTTTGTCACATATGTCCTTTCGTAAGAAAATTGGGGTATAGTTTATTGAGGTTGTGTGTGTGTGTGTGTGTGTGTGTGTGTGTGTGTGTGTGTGTATTATATATACACACATACTTAACATATATTATGAATATGTAATTATCTGGGTGACCACTCTTTTAGTCATGGTTACTTTGGTCCGTTCATGGTAACTATTTTACTGTCAGTTGAAAACTTACTAGTTCATTTGTTTTATATTAAAAGTTTCAAATATGTTTTGCAAACTTAACTAGCTATGTCAATTTATATCACTAGTGAAATTAGACAGTGAAAGGAGGATAGACAGTCTACACACTTACCAGAAAAGTGTAAGCCTTAAAGTTCACTAGTGAAATTAATACAACATATCTGTAAGGTGGATAAATGTGCAGCTGTTTTTAGTCATTTTTTTTTATATACTTTATGCTAAAATGTCTGTACAGTCTTAGAAGAAAGTAGGAAGTATGTTTTAAATAATCAAAACAATTTTTTTCCACTATTTTTAAAATTCTTGCTTAATTAGCATTTAAACCAAAAAATAGGGCATTCTAGGACTTTTAAATATAGATATTGATGAGAAGCTTTTTTAAATTATGTTAAAAAGGAATTCAAAACCTGACTTAAAAAACTTAAATAAATAACAACCTTAAATTTGAATATAATTTAAGGACCTTTAAGACCTAATTTGAGAATTTACTTTTCAGACACAATGAGAACCTTTGCCAACATTTTGTAAACTAAATTATTTTCTCAGGGCATTTAAAGGACTTATGTAGTTCCTGCTGAAATGTGAAACTCGTGTTGCCACCCCTGTAACACAGTTTCTTAACCTCCAAATGAGACCCTCCCAACACCGTTCTGCTCTTGGCAAAACAGAGCAACCATAATACTGTGAAATAATCTCAACAACACAACTCTCAGTGAGCATGTGCAAACACACATACCCACGCATCGCAATTATCACAATGTAAATAACTGACATACCTATTTTGGGAGAGATACAAAAATTATATTTTTATCGCATTTTATTAGTCTTTAAAATATTAAAAAGGTTGTATTTATAACAGAAGTCAGAATTACTTCTGTTTTTATTTTCCTATTTCTTTTTTGTTTAAATTCATACATATATATTTTTGTTTCTTTTGTTATTTATACAAACATTTCGTCAACAACTTGTGAAAATGCAATATTTATTTATCATATGTATATGGAAGATCAGTTCTTTTTTGATATTATATAATTTTTTAACTTGACTATATAATTTAAGGATTATATGTGTTTGCTCAATTTTAAACTGTTTAGAATAGAACTAATGAAGGTATAATATTTTCTATGGACACACACAACCAAAGGGGAAAATATTTTTAGACCCATTTATAAAACTGCAAGAGTGCAGTAAGATTCTCTACTAAAAATTAGAAAGATGATGTGAAAGCAAAAATAGTTATACAAAATTAGAAAGTTAGTGTTTAAAAATGTTAATAAAATATTGGACAAGCATTTTGAAAAAGAACTTGTAACTCAAAAGAAGGTTATAATTTTTGTTTAATAATTCCCTTTAGTGCCAACACTTGATAGAGATGGGAAACACTTTTTCTTTGCACTGTTTTTTACAATCCGTTCAGGTTATAAACATTTAATTACACAAAAAGAACAGGGATGGGGAAGTTAGGATTTATAGAAAATGAGCTGAGTCTTTGTATAGTTGGAGAGAGAAAAACACCGGGTCAATATTTGTACCCTGTTCACCCCACAAGTCACAAACAAAACTATATGGGCTTGAAATCTAGTTCGCATGCTCATCGATTCAGGTTACAAGGAAAACTGTGTGATAAAAAAAAACCACTAATTCTTCCTGAAGAGGATAAAACCCCTGCTATACACAGCTCGGTCAGATCAACAAACTCAAACCTAACTTTACCAGTGATAGACTTGTATAATCAAGAGAAATAAAGCTCTCAATGTCAATTTGCTTTAGGAAGCAACCTTTACTTCTTTGTCCAGTGAGCAGTGGAGACGTGGGGTGGAAGGGGAGGGGGCAATGTGTTTTACTACTTGTTTGGGCCCTCAGCACACTGTAAAAGGTCATATTGTATCTGTCATTTGATTTGTTCCATTCCAATTTTATCCATGCATTCCCCTAAAGAGAACTTAAATAATATCTTGCACAAAATGCCTAATGCACTAAACCAAAGGAGTGAAATGTCAAATGACCATAAGTATATTTAGCTATAAGGAAAAAATAGCAATATGAAGTTAGACAGCTTAAAAATGAGCAAACCACAAAAACTAGTTTTACTACTTCAAAGCAATTGCTAACAAGACATTTAAATTTACTCTTTTTTTTTTTGTGTGTGTGATAAAGGCAGATTACAATTTGTGACCTTCCGGTTATTATAATATAAAGTACAATTTATTTTTACTTGTGGTTTCAAGATACTAACGCACAGCAAAAAATGACGGTTTAGGAGAAAAAAAGTTGAAAAAAATATTCAGTTATGTACAAACATCACGCTTATTACAATAAAGCACTTTAGTATGTTTTTAATGTTATTTTCTCTTTCTCGCACTATCTGAATTTCACATGGTGAATACTAAAATTATGCTATTACTGTCACTTAAAGTGGTGGCAAAAAAGCAATCTCTAAAGTGACTTCCGAACAACAACATTGCAAGTACTGAGTAGAATGACCTAATATCGAAGGATTGGATGTGTACCAACACATACTTTGATACACGTCTAGGGAAGTTTAGTACACTTGTACACACAAATGATTTATCTATATTTAATGCGTGTTCCAGGGTATTAGTGGCACATTTTGATTTAATTCTAGGATATGTGCAATCATACTCCAGGCCATCAGTTTATCACGGAATTAAAGGGGAAAAAAAATAAACAGCATAATGATTTTTTTTTGCCCAAGCCCAAAATTAAAGCTAAGGTCCATAGAGTTTAATGAAAAATATTAAAGTTAAATTTGGTCCAATATTGTTACTGTTTTAAAGGTGCTTTAAAATAGTGTTGTTAGTGTGATACCTTAGCAGTGGTTAAAACATTTGCCTACTCTTCTAAAGTTCTCACACTCAATTCTTGGTGAAAGCCAACAAAAATAAAAATATCACTGTGAGGTTGTTTTAGTTCCATGACACCAAATAGTGAATTAATAGTTATGACCTCCTGTGTTTTTCATCAAACAACACAGGATAGGTTAATATGAACCAGCACTATGGTAATTATAAAAATTTGTTTAAAAAAATGGCAAATGAAAGTAAATGCTAGAGCGCTTCAGATCACTTGTCTATTGGATATGTTCACCAGAAAGAGCATCCTATACTACAGAGATTTGAACAGGCAAATATTATAATATAATTGTTGGAGTCACTGGCTAAGATGCACGATCCAACCACATGAGGCGCTGCAGTAGCGCGAGTATCAAGAGTTAGTCAATCACACACTTTCAATGTTCAGGCATTTTTCTTAACCGACCGCGTTGTTTCGTGCTCACGCTAACCTTTCGTGATAATGAGCCCACAAAGTGTATTTTTAGATTGTGTGTTCATCTCCACCATTAATTTTGTGTACTCTGCATTAGCCTTTACTAACAATAATTTGGTGATTCCTCGTGATTTTTGAATAAACATTATGAAATAGTTGATTATTGGATGTTTAAAATAAAAGTTAGTGGAATAAATACAGAAAGAATTGTAAATATCAAATTTTATTGTGTAAAAGTTGTTAATTTAATGTGTTATTTATTTAGGGGAGGTTTACAGTGTGGATCATTTGTGGACATGTGTACGAAAGAGTCTACAGGCGTGTATAAGTAGATGCTTATTCCTATCCCTACCTATAATGTATATTTATTTAGCTTCAAACTAACCATTTTTACAAATGTATGCCAAACAACAAGTATATTATATATATATTTCTTTTCTAAACATCAAACTATATATTTTTTTACTCTTTTACATATATATATAAAAAAAAATCTTGGCAGAACTTTTAAATATAATTTTAGTTTAAAGAAAAAATTGACAAGCATATCACTAGAAGTTTAACAATTTTGGTTTCTAGCAAAAAAAAAAACTAAAATAATTCATGCCAATCGACTAGATTTTTTTCAGTATTGAATGACTTTATGAGACCTAGACCTTGCGAAATGAACGGTTTGCATCGTCTACGATTGGTTTTGCTCAATATACCACAAGCACCGTTAGGCAGCAAAAACATGTCCTACAACAATAACTATTTTTTTTTAACTTTTAAAGCACTCTTAAATGATTAAAAGTTTTTAGTGTTTCCCATCAAACCACCTAAAAATGTATATTATTTAATTACGTACGTATTATCATTTTACCAAGACTCCAAATAGTTTTCCATTCATATCAAACCTCGGTATTTTTAACAATTTATCAATATAGCTCAAGAAAATAACTTTTTGTGATGAAATAAAATAACTGATGTTTTCTTTGTGTATGCAGAAGTTATAAATGAATGGAATCCCATTGGACACATTGGTGTGAATCCTTGTTCAGCCTTTTGTGTCCATAAGAATTTAAACAGCTTGGTTGCAGCAAATAGTTGTTCTTAAATAGCACTGCCACATACATTATATACACGTCTATCGGCATTTTAAAATATCTATAGGAAAGTTCTTAAAATTAAAATAAAGGTTGATGCTGGTTAAAAATTACAAACTTTGTGCCCAATTTATAACACAGTTAAAAATTACAAAATTTGTGCTCAATTTACAGCACATAATAAATATAAAGTTCCTAGTGTCACATCCAATGCAGTATTTCACTTAGTTTTTTTACTGTTTAAAATTGAATAGAAAGAATTGCATCATGTAAAGGAATTTTTTAAATCTTATATGAAGCAAAAGATTAAATCAAAGAAAGTAGATTTTCTTTGATAATGTATGATACAATAATTATATTTTGAACAAAACTGTAAGAAAGGACTCGGTTGGTTTAGCCTTATTGTCAAGTTTTCTTATATAAAAATATAATTACGTCCAATTGGAGCAGCCTAGTGCCCCCAAGAACAACCAAGTGTTGCAACTCCTAATGTTACAATAACATGTGACATTTACTAGACAATGATCTGAAATGCAAGAAAAAAAATTTCATCTTCTATGTTCTCGCTGCATTATTGCTGAGGTGAGGATTCCTCTTCAGTGTCCATGGGGGGCTCCGGCAACATGAACTTGTGGACATACTTGGGGTAGTGTGTCTTCTCATGCGCCTTCAGGATGGTTGAGCGGGAGAACGTCTTCCCACAAAGCGAGCATCGGAAGGGTCGCTCACCTGTGTGAACGCGACAGTGGTCTTTCATATGGTGGCGCAACTTGAACGCCTTGCCACAGAACTCGCAGCGGAAAGGGCGGTCGCCTGTGTGGACGGGCAGGTGAGCAATGAGGGATCCCACGTCGGGGAACGATTTCCCACAAAATTTGCAGAGCACAACGTTGGAAGATGCACCAACATCACCCGGTGGGGGACCACCTACATACTCTCCTTTTAGTTCCAGCATAGACAACGAGTTTTCATGAAGGTGGGGCGAGGGGTCAGACAAGTCAGAAAGAGGGGGTGGAGGAGGCCGACCCCCAAAATGTGAATCCATGAGATTGAGTGGCTCTAGCTTGGCTATGGATGTGAGTGACTGGTGCTGCTGCTGATGGTGGTGGATGGCCACTTGTTCTCGATATCTCAGGGTCTCGAGGCTGTGTGACAGGATGTGTCGGGTCAACTTGGACTGGTAGGGGAACTGAGCCCCACAGTACATACATGAGTAGACGCGAGGGGAGTGACTGTCGGGTTCCACCCCACAATCCACTTGCTGCAACACAAACAAAAAGAACATCAACTTCTTTTCTGCTCGCTTTTTTTTTTAAATCTTTTAGATAAAATAATTTTAGCTACATTTGGTTTTAACCATACCATTTTAATAAATTATTTTTAGAGCCAAATGAAAAATAAAAAATAAACAAGAAGTTGACGCTCATTTTGTTTTGGTTGCAAAAGATATTACAGACAATTTTTAAATTAGTTTTTTTTAACAAAAATATAATATAGAAAGTGGTTGTGTTTTTCCTCTCCTCACATACATAATATTTGTCTAAGCCCACCAACAAATATTTAAAAGGAAAAAACATTCAAGGGAAACTATAATATATATATAAAAAAATAAACAACCATATCCAAAATTGAAGGTCAACTTCTTGACAGCAAGACAAAAGTTTTAAAAAAAATTGAAAAATTTAAAAGTAGTCAAAAAACAAGCATGCAAACAAACAAATGGCTCAGCATTAGAGAAGATAAGTCACAACAACTACTAATCTAGAGAGATGACTATCAAATCTTTCTCAGACTTCGAGACCATGAAATAAAATATTACCTGTTATATGTGGGCCATAGGTCTTTTGGAAGAATATAATATTTTAACAAGAATCGAGAGAGGACATGCATGTAATAGTTCAATATACACAGAATGTATATTAACACAAAGCAGTTATAAGAGAAAAAATAAATATTTTGGTCAGAAGATACATTAAGGGGAAACAACAAACATAAATACATGTATATATGTATTCACTCACTCCTAACCAAGAGAGGTCAGAGGTCAAGAAAGTGTATTAATATTAATTTCCTCTAAAAGCTATTTGGAGTTTTTTATGACAAATAAAGGCAAGGACTTAAATAGTGTAAGTGTTATAAGTTATATTTTTTTATATATTTGATATATATATAGTTACAATTCAAAAAATGCTAAATCTATAAAACAAAAACTAAAAGAAAAAAAGAAAGAAAATCTCTAAAAATAATTTTTATTTTGAAAATCAAAACTATTTTGATGAAATTTGTTAATTATAAAATTAGCTAAGACAATTACATTTTGGGACTATCAAATTTCACAGAAATTAATGTTTTTAATAAATGTTGATCCTATTAGTTACAAATGTTTGAAATATATTTTATTTAATCTTCTGGTCTATGCATCGTCAAAATTGGCTATGGTAGATTGGCAGTTTGCAAGTTGGGTGTGATACCAGAAATTGTGTATTGTTAATAAGTGCATTATCATGTGTTTAATATCAATAAATCTTAGTCTGTGTAACGTCTTTAAAAATATACTCTATCTAAATGTCAAAATAAGAACTAACAGAGTTATAGACGTTTTCTTGTACCATGATTTTGATCATGTTTAAGCAGTAAATAAGGAGTAAATATTGAATAAATTTGTTGGAAAGTGTTTTTTGAGGGCGGGGCGGTGGGGTTGTTAACCCCCCAAAATCTATCTCCTATTCTGCTATGATATATATGGCTTGAACTCGGAGAGAGCTTTCCTATAAATTCACTAAGAAAATCACACCTAATAAATCTATGAGTATCTTTAGTATCTCAAATCCAAATTTGTATCTTCAAAACTAGATTTCACTATGTTTTATTTAGTACAATAAGTTTATGAAAAGATAATTGAATGTTTCGTGTCAATAATAGTTTGTATTCTATTTATCCAAACGAAGAGGACACTATTTGACTAAATTAATTATTTTTGGTCAATTTGATTCCTTTTTGTGATGTTATTTTATGTTTAAGGTAGTGTAAGTTAAAATGTTATGTTTTCTTTATTATTCAACTCTATGTACCATTTTCATTTCAAGTCAAGACTATTCTAATTTTGAACCTTTTAAATTACCATTCATAAGATTTAAGGTATTTGAGAGTCCCATTTATAATTTGTATTGAGAGTGAGTAAATGTTCTTTATTTGTGATACTTGATTCACTTTAGCAGTTTTGCCCTGTAAGAAACACTTGATAATGGGAAGGTCGATGTTTTCTTGGTAGACAAACAAATAAGTCTAGTAAACTAAATTTGAGAAATAATGATAAAAATATATTTTGATGCAGATAAAGTGTTTATTTTCCAAACTGGAAACAGTGAAAAGGGTAAATGATAGACCTACTTTGTAATGACTCTACCTCAGAAAACAAGTACTTTTGTATTGTGTACTTCAGCTCAATATAACCAGCAACACACACAAACCCTAACAATCACATTAAGACATGATCTTCAAATCAATTATCTTTATTATCCATAACCTGCAAAATTTACATCAAATTGATGAATCCATGAACACTATGACAGCCTTGAGGTATAGATTAAACCAAAAATATCAAAATATCGAGATTAATGTGACTAGTTTTTTTAAAATAAATGTCCATTCATTTAAAATTAAATACTTTCATAACAACACCTGCCTTAAAGAGTGTCAACGCACACCACAGAGTTAGTCGGACCAATGCTATGTTCAAGGACTTTCTTAATACATTTCTTTAAAGCAGGAGTTTATTTGATTGAGTGAAAATTATCTGAAACAATCTCTCACATTATCATGTAATGACTTTTAAGTGTTAATTTAAAACATACAAAAAGCTTCTATTTATTCAATGAGAGGTATGTTGCTGAAAATGTCGAGAATAAAAAATAAAATTAATATTTCTTGCATAACATTATCTAGTGTCGGTTAGTTGTAATGCAGAACAAACTAGTAAGGAGGCCCAAACCACACCTAGGAGATTTAAGGGCAAATAACACACAAGTGAGTCAGATCTAAATGATGGCTTGGTAGATAATGTGCATCTGGGTCACACCTAAGAGATCACTGAGAAAATGTGCACCTGGGTCACACCTAAGAGATCAATGAGAAAATGTGCACCTGGGTCACATTTAAGAGATCAATGAGAAAATGTGCACCTGGGTCACACCTAAGAGATCAATGAGAAAATGTGCACCTGGGTCACATTTAAGAGATCAATGAGAAAATGTGCACCTGGGTCACATTTAAGAGATCACTGAGAAAATGTGCACTTGGGTCACATCTAAAAGATCACTGGGAAGATAATATGCATCTTGAGTTGCAGCTAAGAGACCACTTAACAGATGACTGAGTTGCGTCAAAGAGATCAGGGCAGATAATATGCACCTGGTTTGCATTTAAGAGATCTTTGAGCAGATTATGTGCACCTGGGTTGCCTTAAAGAGATCACCGAGCAGGTAGCCTATGCTTGAGTTCCACCTAAATATCTAGAGTTCAATCTCAGCCAAATACATTGAATGTAATTTTGCCACTATCCCTTCTAGTAAATGCTGGAGAAGTTCTTCATGTCCATCCTCGTCATTTAATTAGACATCTTAGCATTGTCAGTACTATGTTTAATTTACAGCAATGTTGGGAATATGTCATTGTGAAAATGAGTTGTTCCTTTTCACTAACTGGAAATTTAAGGACTGGGATTTGATTGGTTGTTGTGAATGTAATATAATTTGGGTGGTACAATTCGCTAATATTCAGCAAACTGGTGCTTAAGTACTACCAACAAATGTGCTCTAAATATATATCCATTAAATTAAAATCTCAATAATCTTGTGTTAAAATACTTTACTAAAATAATGCTATTAATGTGTCAAAATTACTTTAACTTTTCTATGGCAAAAATCACCAGACACCAACAGCATGATATAGGGTCAGGCAGTCAAACGGAAAGATTCCAGGAAGTGATTCCAGGAAGGGCTGGAGGGCGTGGTGGGGGGTTGTGAGAGCGATGGACTCGACCTTGGGCGTCTAGATACCCGGAATTTTGTATCCATGGAGCGTTGGTCGAGTGAGCAGCGTGTGTTTGCCGTAAAGGCGTATTACAAAAATGAGGATATTTTCGTTGGCGTTCAACTACTGACGAGAGTTTCATCCATCCCCGCGCGCGCTCTCGTGCCTTCTGCAAAAGCTATAGGCCTGTGGGTGAGAAATTTTGAAGCCACTGCTAGCACAACATAGAAAAAAGGTGGTAGTGAAAAAACCAGCCAGACCCCTGAGAATATTGATCATGTGCGTGTAGCCTTAGCAAGAAGTCCGCAAAAATCGCCTGTACGACACAGCGTAGAACTTGGTCTCAGTAATCGAACTGTAAGAAGGATTCTGAAGAATGACCTCCACTACCATGCATACAAGATTTAAGTAGTGCAAGACCTCAAACCTCAATATTACAATAGCTGAGTAAACTTTTGCCAAAAGATGTTAAATCTCAGTGAACAAAATGAAGAGAGAGTTCACAACTTATGGATAAGTGATGAAGCCCACTTTCACCTTAGTGGCTTCGTCAACAAGCAGAATTTTCGGTACTGGACTGAACCCACACAAGCTCTACGGTAAACACCCCCATTCAGAAAAAGTGACGGTTTGGTGGGCAGTATCATCTCGTGAAATAATCGGCCCTTATTTTTTTGAAAATGAACACGGTAATACGATGATGGTGGACTCTGATCGTTACACTGACATGTTGGCAACTTTTTCCCTGCCTGCACTTGATGACTATGACCCAGATGGCCCAGTAAGATGGCGCAACTTGCCATACAGCCGGAGTTTCAATGCATTTGCTGAGGCTCGCATTTCCTGGTCATCTCATTAGCAAGTTCAGCAATTTCTCGTGGCCTACCCGGTCACCATACTCGACGGCTCCTGACTATTTTCTCTGGGGATACCTTAAATCCCAGGTTCTCAAGGAGAACCCGCCATGGACCAGGGATGATTTGAAGGAGCAAATTCGTCAAGAGGTCAACAACATTTCGTTGGAAATGCTACGCAAAGTCATGGGCGGCTTTGCTCTAAGACTCCTACAATGTGTGCAAAATCAAGGATGCCATCTTACTGACACCATCTTCATAAAATGAACATTTTCCAGGTACACTAGTAATTTCCACTCATGTACATTACATTTATGTAAAAAAAATTAAATAAAAATTGTTCTCATTTTTTGTGATTTTTTAAATCTTGCCGTTTGACTGCCTCACCTTGTAGTTCATAAAACATTCAGGGTAGTGATTATTAATTTGATATACAGTAATAATCCATGAAGGTAAATTAAATCAAATTGAAGTTTTTATATTTCGGTGGTGAAATTATACAATTGAGAAGCACTCAATAATTTAATGATGTTGGTTGGGATGTGTGTATTGGAACATCAAGGGATTAAGTTAGCAGTAAATATTATACTTTAGTTTGAACAGTTATTTTCTAAGCAAAGAGTGTTCTAGTATAATTTGAAAGAAAACAAAAATCATACACACATTTAAATTGTCTTATAAAAATAGAGGGGAATGCCTAAAATTAATAAATTGTTAGTATAAGAAACAGATCTTAGTAGACTGGTTATTCTAAACATTCCGCTCACCAAGAAAATAAGTCCACACTAAATAGCCCCAAAGATTGTGGAATGTTGTGACTATTTTTTTAAGGTGGGGAGTGTAGAGTTAACACTGCTCTTTCCCTTTCCACGAGAAATAGTTAAAAAATTTAAAGTGTGAGTGTTGTGTGAGGTCAGTGGTGAAAGTTTAAGTCTTATTAGCATTATCAAGTGAACATAATTGACTTTATGAGTAGACACCTTTAATTTTTTTTAAGGATAAAATATTCTTTATTAAAAATAAGTGGTAGGTCACATACCAACTTTCCCCGAGAAAATTAAGTTTAAAAATTAAAATAATATAAGAGACTTATGGTAGGAGGTGGTCAAATGTTCAGAGTGTGTTACTTTAGATTAACACCCTCTTACAACATGATTTTTAAACAGTTGGAACACTTAAATTTAGTAACAAAACCATATATATTCCAGATATGCATAATGCACAAAGACTACCTCAAACTTAACCAAACAACACCATAAAATGAAAGGTATACAGAAGAAAAACTCACCATTGAGGCTAGTGAATGACCTACACATGGGATCCTAATTAATCCTTAACCAAACATTTAAGTTTCTCCAACTCAACTTATATAAATATAATAGCAGTTAGACTTATCGATATTAAGAAAATATGTACAAATGTTTGGGCTAGTATTATGTGAATGAAAGATAAAAATTTAACCATCCCAAATTTTAATTCACTTTTTTTTCAGCTTTAATATTCATATAAATGTTAGTGATTTAAGCTGCAGCATTAAAATATGTTTATAAACAGTTTATTGGAGTTAATTATTTTTTGTAAGGAAGCTAATTTGTTTTAGTACAAATTAGTTAATATTATAATAGTTATTCTTCATATAAAAAACGTTTCACATCTATTCTTTGAAATATAGCCAGATTTGTAATTAATTGAGAACAGCGGGTATTTGGAGCAGATCAATCTTGCTGGCTTATAAAAAAAATTACCCGGCGATTTTGAAAAATTGAATAGGTGGGTGCAAAGATGTGTTGCAGTCGTCTGGAAAATCTGCATTATTTAAGAAGTAGTTTGTTATTCCAAAATATGATTTTTGCCAAAACGGAGGTAAATATATCAATATGTCTTAATAGAATTGTAGCCCTTACATTTTAGGTTTTATCATTTTTTAATTATATCATGAAGCTATGAAATTTGTTAAATTTCAATGACATTTCACATGAAATGTCGCAGTTCCGAGATCAAAGTAAATGATTTGAATAAAGATATGGTCTTCCCCCAAACAAATAAAGCTATTTTTTTAGAGTCACAACTGAATACCTTTTAATTAATTGTACTTTTTTTTTTTTTGTGGTTTGAAGCTTCAGAACTTCCCTTTTCAGATGAAAAACAGCAATTTGAGAGTATTTTCTTAAATCTGGCATTCTTAAAACTCTTGGGTAGCCCAATAATAGTTTTGGAGAAAGGATACTTGTCACAGTTCCTAATGGTTGGGAAATGGTACGGTTTTTCTTCTGCCACCTTGCGACACAGATAGTAAAGTAAGAAAGAAACAAAAGAGCATAGCATGTACTGAGGTTGTACTCACAGGGTCGTGTGGGTGCCTGTAGTCTGAGGAACTGTCACCAGTTGTGCTCTTGTCATCTCCGCCTCGGTCCCATTCCACCTCCTTCTTCAGCGACTGACAAAAACAACAACTGTCATTACATGCAGTAAAATTGAGATAGAGATAGAGAGAGAGAGATATGGAGCCAAACATATAATGTTTGATTCACCGTCAGTCGCACTGGGGAACCTCAAATAGTGAATTCCTCAATCCATAAACTAATTAAAAAAAAAATAGTGGGCTGTAGTTAGCATACTTGGCTTCTTTTTATTGCACTCCGAGCCGCCTCGGTGGCGTAGTTGGCTAACGCACTATTCGTGTTGAGCTCGACCGCCGAGGACGGGAAGATTGAGGTTTGAATCTCGGTCGGGTGAACTGGGGGTAGTTTTTCCTAAATGGTTTTCCACTCTACCTCCACGCAAATGCGGGTTCACTTCCTCTAAATTCAACCCTCTCAATTCCTAATCCATTAGCGTAATTAGTACTTAAGCGTATAACCCGAACGGGTAGTAAGACGCGGTGCTAAATAAATAAATATTGCACTCCGCATCATACTATATGTCCAGGTTGAACAGATGTACACTTGTGCAAAGGGAAAATGGAAAACCATTTTAGGAAAATTCACCCTCAGTGCTAATTACTAATTACTCTAATGAGTTAGGGATTAGGAAGGATGAATTTAGATGAAGTGTACCCACATTTGCGTGGAGGAAGAATGGAAAACTTTTTAAGAAAATACCACCCTCAGTATACCCGACTGGAATTCAAACCCCAATCTCCCTGTCATCGGCAGCCTAGTCTATTGCAAGAGTGACGCCTTGGACCATACAGCCACCAAAGCAGGTGATGGATAATAAATAAATACACTAGCATTCAGCTGTATAAAGGAAAAGAAAAGATAATCCTAAAGTAGTGAAATAAAACATCTTCTATTAGATTTGAATATTGATCTAATAGTTAATAAGTGCATGGACTATAATATTTAAACTCATTACAGTTTTGAAGAAATAAAAGGAAGTATATATACCAAATTAAGTTTCAATTCACTATTATTTTAAATTTTCTAAAAATTTTAGTCTAATGTAAGAACAATTTTCAATTTATGTTCTTGTAGAGTAAAAGTTCAGCATGACAGGCACATTCATATAGTCACATGATAAAGTTTACAAATATCCCCTGGTTTTCCCCAGACAAGCTTTATAAAAGCTTTGGGCCTCAAACTAGAAACAATTCATTTGGATGATATTAATCATTTTATTTCAGAAACAATCCATCATGAGGGGTTGAAGAATATGAAGCATAAAGTTATTAAACAAAATTTAATTTAATTGTCATAAAAATAAAACCATAAAAGGGCCTTGTGATCAAGTTTACAAGTAGAAACAGCCTGTTCCTTAGTCTGAGTGTAGGGAGGCTGAATATAGGTCTAAGGGGCCTCGGTCCCACCCTGCCTGTCCCTGTGGTTGAGTGGTCAGGGAGACTGAATTACGGATCTGAGGAGTGGTTCAATCCTGCCTGTACCCATGGTTGAGTGGTAGAGAGGCTGATTACAGGTCTAAGGGGCCCTGGTTCCACCCTGCCAGTCACCATAGCTGAGTGGTAAGGAAGAATGAATACAGGTCTAGGGCTCCCTTGTTCCACCCTGCCAGTCACCGTAGCTGAGTGGTCAGGAAGACTGAATACAGGTCTAGGGCTCCCTGGTTCCACCCTGCCAGTCACCGTAGCTGAGTGGTAAGGAAGAATGAATACAGGTCTAGGGCTCCCTGGTTCCACCCTGCCAGTCACCGTAGCTGAGTGGTAAAGAAGACTGAATACAGGTCTAGGGCTCCCTGTGTTCCACCCTGCCAGTCACCGTAGCTGAGTGGTAAGGAAGACTGAATACAGGTCTAGGGCTCCCTGGTTCCACCCTGCCAGTCACCATAGCTGAGTGGTAAGGAAGACTGAATACAGGTCTAGGGCTCCCTGGTTCCACCCTGCTTGTTCTTGTGGTCAGTGAGGCCTACTACAATATGGGGGTTCTTATATTCATGATGACCAACAAGGGTATGGGGAACGCAAGCTAAGGGTCCAGGACTTACTGAACTCAAAACTTTATACATTCCCTGAATTCACACCACACTAGAGCTACATTTAAAAAAAAATAAGATGACGATTTGAACCAATAAAGTCTCTAGAGGCAGTTTAGACATACAATGAGTCAGAAGCTTAATGGGGATGGGGTAGGTTATACCATCAATGTCTGTCATGGTGAAATCCTCCAACAGTAGAGGTCTACATTTTTTTCCCTCCAAATTTCTTTTGAAAAAATTGTTAGAGTTAAAGATGGTATGAATATTATAAGGTTGCAATAAGCTACAAGCCAAGGAATTGAGGTGGAATTAAATGGTACATTATTAATAATACAGGGTTCTTGAAAAAAAGTGTTCATGACTCCATAGTTAAATATTTTCAGAAATATTTCATTGATAACATATTTGCTGTAAATGGTGTATCAACACTGCAAGTTTTCTTCTGTATATTAAATTAAATTGTTATATATTGTTCAATTATTTCCATAGATAATCTATTATGAAATTCTGCTTTTGATAATCTTGTCCATTAGGAATGGGGGACTAATCTTTTTAACCTGACCCTTTTCCCCAGTTATGCCCCTCCACAAAAACTTGAGTGCTCTTGCCCACAGCATGAGGTTATTGTTAAGAAATAATTGTGCATTAGTTTACAATCTAGAAACTAAAATGTGTTATAATTATATTAAATTGCTGGATTTTCTAAGTTGTTGTGATAAAGAGTTAAAGTTATGTGACTGATGTCCTAGTTTTTATCAGTAATTGCACTCGCACTGTCTAACACGTCACTCTGGCATTGGATTGGATTTCTAGTGATAGAAAGGTTGGGATTCAAATCCTGGTGAGGTGTATTGAGGGAGGGTTTACATATAGAGTTTCCTAGTCTCCCTCCAAACAAATATTGGGTACATTTGCTCTAAATTCTATATTCCTCATCCCTACCCCATTAGTGTAAATATGCACATAGCCTGAATGAAGAAAAATTTAAAAACATGATGTGCTGATATAAGTCTAAATTTAGAAACTACATATCAAATTTCTTGAAAAAATTAGCAGGATATATTCACCCAACAGTGTCCTTGAAGTAGTTTTTTTTAAATGGTATTTTGATAATCTAATATAAATGTTATTGAATGATTACATTCAATTAATTTGAAAGACAATTTTATAGGAAAAAAAATCTTGCAACGAATGGGTAGACATGGCAGATCAAAAGGGTGCATTGGGGAGGGAAGAGGGACGGGGGGAACATTCTCTTTTTTAAGCCTCCCATTACAGTGTTTGAAGGTCAGTGAAGCAGGATCTACACTTGAGGCATGACGACATTGAATTCTTTCACCGGCCTTTTTTTCTGAGAGACGTGACCATATCGACTCAAAAGAATAATAAAAAAAAAAANAAAAAAAAAAAAGAAGCTGGTCCACGCATATTCATCGACAACGAGGTAACCTTGCGAGGCAATACCTCTAAGAGCAGCACCAGTCAACCTTGGCCTTCGAAACAATGATGTAGAGCAATAGTGAAAGAGTGAACGTTGCTCGAGCAAATTTGGAGAAAGGGGAGAGAAACAACGACACTATTTTACACACACACACATCCCCCCTTTTCCTGAGAATAACACTTTTATTTGTGCTTTGCATCTTATTATTTAGCTTAGCTATACAACTGTAGTACATTAATTGACTGAGTAGATATAAAGGATTTATTACTCAGAGTAAATGTATCTCCACCTGTGAGGAAGGAGCGTGAGCAAACATTTAAGGAAAAAACATCCTTAGTACACCTGACCAGGATTCGAGCCCTTTTCTTCCCACCACCTACAAATCAGGCTAGATGAGCTTGACATATAATTGTGTGCCTGCATATATGGCTCAAATTTAATTTATTCAGATAAAGATAAGAAGGCTATAATTTAGAGAAAATGTATCCAAATTTGTATTTAAGGATAGTGGGAAACCTCAAAACACGCAGCTGGTATTACAACCTCAACCCTCTATTATCGGCAAATAAGATAAGATGGGACTGACGTCTTTACCCACAAGACCACTGTTGTAATTGAAATAATATTATCTTACCAGACCTCCCTTGACCCCCCCCTTCCCCCTTAAACACAAGTATTCACCCCATCCATTTTTGTCAGAGCTTAGAGCATGTAGGTTATTAACACATAGCACATTCTAAGTATAGTGGTCTTTTAACAACTTGAATTTATGACAAATCCCCAGTTTAAATATTTCAGCAACATATTTCAACAGCTAGTTATAAAGGTTCTTAATTTAAGGAGGGGTGATAAGCAGAATTTCACCGGGGTTTGCCTCAATGGAGACTTTAAAAAGTACAATATGGAAAAATCAACCTATTTCAGGACCCACACAAGAGATTTATTGATATAGTTTCCTAGTTAAAATTAGTAAATATATTTAAAACAATTTGAAAATATTTTATCCAATCTCCTCCAATGACTTAGAGACCTGACATATCCAGTACTTTCCTTTGTCACTATAGAACCTGTATTATCTACCAGTCTCCTATTTTGCTATAGACACCTGTAATATATATCTAACAGTTATCTATATCAGTCAGCTGTCATGTCTATATTATTCTATTATGTCACTAAAGAAATTTGTCAGTTTCATTTGGAAATAATTATTTAATTGACTGTTAGCTCAAAATGATTATTACGTTAAAAATTGATTTACCCGATCCTTAGTATTTTATATTTATTCGCTGGACCAATAATTAACTAGTAATGCATTTAATAATCCTATCTATTTGATGACCATTAACATGTAATGAGTTATTTCCTGAGTACTAGGATGTAATTAATTATTTCTTGATCATTAACATGTAATTAGTTCTTTCCTGATCACTAGCATGTAATTATTTATTCCCTTACCACTAGTATGTAATTATTTATTCCCTTACCACTAGCATGTAATTATTTATTACCTAACCACTAGCATGTAATTATTTATTACCTAACCACTAGCATGTAATTATTTATTACCTAACCATTAGCATGTAATTATTTATTACCTAACCACTAGCATGTAATTATTTATTACCTAACCATTAGCATGTTATTTATTTTCCTAACCACAAACATGTAACCATTTATTCCCTGATCACTAACATGTAATTAGCTATTTCCTGAACACTAGGATGTAAGTTAGTTATTTATTCCCTGAAAACTAACATGTAATTAGTTCTTTTCCAGACAATAGTATGCAATTATTTAATCCCTAATCATCCCTGTGGTGTAGTGGTCAGTGCGCCTGGCTACAAGCCTAGACGTCCTTGGTTTGATTACCAGCTGGTACCTTGGGTATTTTTTCCAGAAAGGGGAACTAACCCAACAGTCAGCAGGGTTTGGTTAATTTGGCCTAAGTTTGGTTTAAGTGTTTCCATTGGTTCCCCGCCGTCGTACTATCACCATCATCTCATATCATCGGGACATGGAAAGAACCCCCACGGAAAGTATGTAAGATTAGTACATTCGAGCATCGCCTGGGCAACAGTACATTAGTACTAATCTTTCCACTACTGGCCTATGAATTATGTAGCCCAGATGAGTAATATTATGTATTTATTCTCTAGCCCCTAGGATGTAATTATATATTTCTTAGTCACTCGCATGGAACTATTCATTCCCTAACCACTAACATGAAATAATTTGTTTGCTGATCTCTAGCTGCAGTTATTTATTTCTTAACCACTTGGATGTAATTATTTATTTGCCATAATTTGCCTGAAATTATTTATTTCTTAACTACTAGCTAGTATTTATTTATTTCCTGATTACTCGCATAGAATTATTTATTTCCTAATTACTCACATGGAATTACTTATTTCCTGATCAGCAGCATGGAATTATTTATTTCCTAGCCACTGGAGTGTAATTATGTATTCCCTGACCACTAGCAAGGAATTATTTATTCCCTGACCACTAGCAAGGAATTATTTATTCCCTGGCCACTAGCAAGGAATTATTTATTCCCTAACAACTCAAATGTAATTATTTATTCACACTAGCATGGTATTATTTATTTCTTAACCACTAACAAGGAAATATTTTTTTCCTGATCACTAGCATGGAATTATCTCCTAATCCCCTCCAAGTTAAAGCCAAGAAGAGAAGAGTTCTCTATAAATGAGCAAACTGTGTTAGTGTGGATTGCTTATTCTAAGCATTTGTAATTTCTTCTAAACAGAAACCAAGCAAGAAAGGGTAAGTTTCAGATGTGATTAAACTTCACCTACCGGTCGGTCTAAGAGATTGATTTTCACATTCCATCCCTTCCACAGTTGAGTGGTTACCGAGGTTAACTTAAGGTTTAGATGACAATTTTTGTTAAATTCCTGAAGTTAGTGGTTAGGTTGACTATAGGTACAGATTACCATTGTTTATCTCTATGTAGGTGAGTGGTTAGGTAGACTATAGGTACAGATTACCATTGTTTACTCTATGTAGGTGAGTGGTTAGGTTGACTACAGATATAGGTGAACATTGATTCTTTCATGTGGTTGAGTGGTTAGGAAGGTTGATTACAGGTCTAGAGAGAACCATTGTCATGTCCGTGTAGTTGAGTGGTTTGAGAGGTGAGCTACAGGCTTAGAGAACTATAGTCATGTCCCTGTGATTGGGTGGTTTGGGAGGTTAGCTACAGGTCTATAGGATCAATGTTTCCTTCTTATGGTCGAGTGGAGGGAATATTGGCCACAGGTTATAAAATTATTGTTTCCTTCCTATGGTTGAGTGGAAGGAATCTTGACTACAGGTCTGTAGAAGCATTGTTTTGTTTCTGTTGTTGGGTGGTTAAGAAGACTATTGTGACTTTCCTGTGGTTGAGTGATTAGGGAGGTTGACTACAGGTCTAGAGGTCCTTGGTGACTTTCCTGTGGTTGAGTGATTAGGGAGGTTGACTACAGGTCTAGAGGTCCTTGGTGACATTCCTGTGGTGGAGTGCTTAAGGAGTGTTTTTGGCAACAAGTCTTACTACCCATTTGGGTTGTACTTATTTATAATTTTAATGTGCTAGAAATGAGGAAAGTTGTATTTAATTGAAGTGTACCCACATTAAGGAAAAAATAACCCTCAGTTTCATTTGAGCCCTGTTTTCCTGTCATTCGCAGTCCAGTCTATTACAAGAATGATGCCTTAGACCAGTGGTTCCCAACCTTTTCTGCATCGTGGACACCCTGAAGCCAATGATAATTCACTGCAACTCCCCCTAATTCCCCCCACCCTACGTGGTGAAACCAAAAAATAACGCACACATTTCTAGTATGGGTTGAAAACATTTGCCTTAGACCATTTGACCATAGAAGCAGGTGTTAGGGGGGTTTATTACTTCTCTAAAGGATTTCAGTTTCCTCCACATTAAATTTTAAGAAGTTCTTAATACTATACTAATTATTTGAAATGCTTTTTTTTAACATTATCAAAATACCATTTGGGGCTCAATATCATTGTTCTAGAATTTAAATATGGTATGTAATAATCACAGCAAATCATACTACCATTACCAATAACTAAATTTTAAACAACCCTCTTAATCAAGTAGGAATCTATTGAAACTAGTACGGAAGAGTTGGAGCCTTTTGAACAACCCTTTTAATATCAAAGCAAATCTGCGACAGTTGGTCTCATTGTTGTATGTAAATAGGCCTATTAGCCTTCTATCAAGGTAGTGTTTTCAGAGTCTGCATATCCCCCAGTGATAACCAATTAGGAGCCATAATACTTTACTTCCAGTAAACATACAAGAGGCTCGAGAGTTGAAGCAAAACAATATAACAACATTAATCTTAGCATTATATCACCTAACCAATTTTTAATCAAATAGTACAGAACAACCAATCATACATACCATACTATCAAATTTACTTTATTTTAATCTGTAGCAACATTTTCAAAAATTAGTTGCCAGTAAATTATAATTTTTCTACAAAAACAAACAAGTGTACAGGGTTATTTATAATGTAAAACCCCCCAATATTCATTTTGAGCAAAATTGTTAGGAGACATTTTAAAAAAAAATTGAATTTCCTAAATTAGACTTTAGTGAAGTACCTTTTTTTAAATCTAGAATTAAAATCATGATTTTGTCTTAAAGTATGACCATATAGCATATATATAATACTACAGTACATCTGAAATGACCATATAAAATATAAATATCACATTTGAGCAACATAGATTACACTAATTTGAAGGTAGTACTATAAAACGAGAGAGAGAATGAATTATAAATACATTTTTTGAGTTCGAGGGAATATAAAAAGTCCAAATCCACTATCAACTAGAAGAATAAAATTTTCTTGATAACAATATTTTTCCTTTAAGAGAAAATAAAAATGGAAGCATAAATTGAAAAAAATTAACCTGAACACAGGAATCAAACATGGAGGTTTTGGATTGATAGTAAATATTCTTGGGTTTGATACACATAAACAAATACATCAAATAGGTGTGATCTATTAAAACAGGACACATCATGCGGTTTGTTATTGATTAAAGGTAAATTAAATAAATGAGGATTAGCAAAGTCAGCTTTTACAAATCAAAGCAAAACTAAAATTGTTTTATGTAATTCCCATGCCAAATCAAAGTTTGAATATTTTTTCAATGTTTTCTGCAGTAAAAAATATTATGTTGAGCATATTTTGATGCTAAATCAATTGACATAATTTATTGGAAAAATGTTTAACATATTTTGGCCAACGCTGATGAATCAAATACCTAAATATCACAGCATGCAACTCAATTACTTTGGATTTTTGTCATGTGAACATAATTTGAAAGTTATATAATAGCAAAAACTGAACATAGATGTGTGTCAGCTTTTAAAATTTTACTGTCAAAGCTTCATAGGTCGTGATAAAGATGAATTTTTTTAAAGTGAAGTTGACAAAATTCTAAGTGAAATAAAGTTTTTGAAGCTTTGCACACACCTATTGAGCGTAGTTAAACATACAATGCCTTTGAAGAACATTAGGGGCGTAACATAGCTTAGACCACAGTGCCACCACAGTATGGATATTAAAACTCTCAATTTTCAAAAGTCCATATTAGTGAACATGCAGTCTGCAACATTTGATTCTCACTGCACAAAGCAATGGTTTATCCAAAAATTTACTTTAAGGAGTCGGAGGAATATATTGTATCTAATCTATTATTCCTATATATATTTTTACATTTGGGAATTTAGAGGGCCTTTAGAAAATGTAAATAGCAGAATAGCCCTACCTGTTAAATATCAAGCTGTGAGGTTGGTCTAAAAATCTGACCTATGCATTCAAAACAGCTTCAGTGCTATCTATTATATAATTTTAGATAATGTTTTAAGCTTTTGTTAGAATTGTTTGTGATATAATAAATAAGAGGGAGGGATGAGGGGGAGGCAAGTGCCCCACTTATAAATACCAATTTTGGTGATAGTTGATTTCAATGACTAATTTGGATGATGAACCTAATTCGCTTATTTTTCCAAATCAACTCTTTGGTCTACCTGAATGATCCTCAAATCTGGATGTTAGGAAACTATGTAGACATAATGTGGATAACTTTTTCAAATTGGTGTTATTTTGTTTCTTCAATTTTGACTTTGTTCACATAGACTAAATTCTTAAAATGTTATAGTAAATATAAATAATAACAAAGTGAACACAAAGTCTTAATTTTTTTAAATTCCTGATCCAAGAATCCAAATTTTCCTGGATAAAATGAGTTTTGGAATCAATTAGTTGTTAAAAGTATTTAAATCCATGTGTTCATAAAGAGTTGTTAAAAGTATAGAGATCCGGTTGTTCATAAAGAGTTGTTAAAAGTGTAGAGATCCATTTGTATGTTAAGAGTTGTTAAAAGTATAGAGATCCATTTGTACATTAAGAGTTGTTAAAAGCATAGATATCCATTTGTACATTATGAGTTGTTAAAAGCATAGAGATCCATGTGTACATTAAGAGTTGTTAAAAGTATAGAGATCCATGTGTACACGAAGAGTTGTTAAAAGTATAGAGATCCATGTGTACATGAAGAGTTGTTAAAAGTATTAGAGATCCATGTGTACATGAAGAGTTGTTAAAAGTATAGAGATCCATTTATACATTAAGAGTTGTTAAAAGTATAGAGATCCATTTATACATTAAGAGTTGTTAAAAGTATAGAGATCCATGTGAACATTAAGTTTTGTTAAAAGTATAGAGATCCATGTGTACATTAATGAGTTGTTAAAAGTATAGAGATCCAGTTGTTCATAAAGAGTTGTTAAAAGTATAGAGATCCAGTTGTTCATAAAGAGTTGTTAAAAATATAGAGATCCATTTATACATTAAGAGTTGTTAAAAGTATAGAGATCCATGTGTACAACATTAAGAGTTGTTAAAAGCATAGATATCCATTTGTACATTATGAGTTGTTAAAAGCATAGATATCCATTTGTACATTATGAGTTGTTAAAAGCATAGAGATCCATGTGTACATTAAGAGTTGTTAAAAGTATAGAGATCCATGTGTACACGAAGAGTTGTTAAAAGTATAGAGATCCATGTGTACATGAAGAGTTGTTAAAAGTATAGAGATCCATGTGTACATGAAGAGTTGTTAAAAGTATAGAGATCCATTTATACATTAAGAGTTGTTAAAAGTATAGAGATCCATTTGTACATAAAGAGTTGTTAAAAGCATAGAGATCCATGTGTGCTTTAAGAGTTGTTAAAAGCATAGAGATCCATGTGTGCTTTAAGAGTTGTTAAAAGTATAGAGATCCATGTGTACATGAAGAGTTGTTAAAAGTATAGAGATCCATGTGTACATTAAGAGTTGTTAAGTATAGAGATCCATTTGTATTAAATGGTAATTATTGTGAAATGCAGTCTGAAATAAAGATACTTGATCAAAAAGTTTTTTTGTAAGATGTGATGAATACATTTCTCTTCCTTAGAAAACTTAATGTACCAATTTTGATGACTAATTACAAAATTAACTGACATTTCCTGGTTTTCCAGATCCTCTCCAATTTCCCCAGCATAACCTAATGTTTAAACTTTTTGTTAAGTCAGTTTTTGGTCATTTTTGAACTTTGGGTCATATTTTCTTAGTTTGTGTCATTTTTTTAAAAGTCACTTGTTGATATTCTAAGGTATTTTTGAGTCGTTTTCAGCCATTCATATTTGTGGGTTTTTTTTGCACTGCATCTAGTCTAACAGGAGAGTAACACTTTAGCCCAGGTGGCCATCAAAGCAGGTTGGCATTCATGTTGAATAAGTATATTTTTAAATACCATATTATCAACATTTTATAAATGCACAATTTTTTTCCAACAAACAGCTGTTGGAATGAGAACTATATAATGTCATCAATTAGTTTTGTTATTACTAGAATAATTCAATTTTAAATAAAGTTAAAGTTATTAGCTGTGTCAATTTAATATAAGATAAAAGAGATATATGCTTTAATATAATGGCTATATGAGCATAAAATATAATATTTTGAAAAATATTTTAGTAATTAAATTACAATTCAATGTCCTTATACAATAATATCATAACAGAGAATAGAATTTTACTAACCTTAAAATTATAAACATATTAAAACGTTATAAAAATTTATGTATAATGTGATTGATTGTTCGTTGGCTAATGTTAACGAACATGTATTTGATTAGTTTTTAGTTGATGATACAATAAAAAGGCATGAAATTTCAGTCATTTTTAGGAAATTTGAGAAATTCCCAGACATTTCCCTGTTTTTCATGTTTTGCAGACGCGTGGCAGCCCTGTATATTATTATTGTTATTTTATAAGTACTGATAAGACCTATCAAAAGTAACAGACGAAGATATCAAGACTATAGGTTGTTCCAGTCTTAAATTGCAGTTAGGCTCTTATGGGCACTTTATGTCGCTTTCTAACCCATTGGTTTCACCATTAACGCTGTCCTTTTTCTACCAAGTGAACTTGCCAATTTGTATCTTAAAAATGAACATCTTTAATACTATTAAATAAGTATGCTATTTTATACAACATTTGCTAGTACATCTATTGAAAGCAATACAAACCACCCAAAATAAATTTATAAGCCACCTTTTTTTTAAATGGGCCTAATTTAATAATGTGTCTCAGTTTCACAAGTTTACAAATATATCAAGTCATAAGTCTCGTTCATATAATGTGGGAGGGGGACAATAATTAAATTATGGATGTAGTAAGTCATGAATGTAACTGCCTATAGACGTATAAATATATTAAAGTAGTCAAGTAACTTTAACAAGTCTCAGATATGGTCCTGTCTACCAGAACCCTATTTTACATTCAATTAAATGATAAATTAATGGTGTGGCATCTAGTTGTTAAGTTTGTCCTAAGCTATGTTGGGCTCAGCCATAAATTAGTAGCATATTAACTCTAAAATGATTTCAGACTCAATATTTGAGTGTTTTTTTTAAATGTAGTATTAAATACTTTTTGCATAGCCAACTAAATTCTTAAATAGATAATCAAATGAATTTGAGGGATTTTCCCTATATTTTTGACCAAATGCAAATATTAATTATTATAATTATTTACTGCCTGTTCAGATTATACCCATATATGATAAATTACTCGAATAGAGTAGGGATGAGGAAGGAAGCATTTGGCAATCTACCCACATTTGCGTGGAAGAAGAGTGAGAAACCATTTAGGAAATACCAGACTCAGTATAGCCAACCGGGATTCAAACCCCGATCTCCTCGTTATAAGCAGGCCAGTCTAACATGAAAGTGACAGCCTACAATGTAATTATCTATATCTTACCAATACTCAAACAGCCTAAAAGGCATGGATACTAATCATATTTCCAAACTAACAATCGTAACTCTATGGACTTAAGGAACTTGAAAGTTCATGACTCTCAGAACGTAAACTCGCCATTCAACCCCATCCTGAGACACATCCATTCAATCCCTAGCCTGACACCAAACTTCCTTCAAATACATTTTCCTGTTATCCTTCAATTGACATCTTGACCTACCAAGGGAGTCTTGTTTCTTCATGTTTCACTACTAAAATTTCGTGTACACACATGTCATCACCTAAACTATGATTCTTATAGGAAATCCAATTTAGACTCAATTAAATAGCCAAGCTATTATATTTGTTAATTACAGTCATAGCTGCATCTAAATATCATATTCTTTGGATATAAAAATAACACCTGGACACAGGAATTGAACCCAGGACCTTTGGCCTAGTACTCCAATGCTCTAACCACTGAACTATCCAGAAATCGCCACAAGCCTACGGTCATTCTTCACTCATATTTTAAGTCAGTCTCTGTGATGGACATGCAGAAATCATCAGCTACAGATATGTGATTAATAAGATCACAAGCAATTAGATAGCACAGCCATTTTCAAACGTCCATCATAGACTCTGCCTTAAAATATGAGTGAAGAATGACTGAGAACAGGACAGTTCTGGATAGTTCAGTGCATTGGTTAGAGCATTGGCGTACTAAGCCACAGGTCCCAGGTTTGATCATTTAGATGTGGCTATAACCTTAATTAACAAATATAATAGCTTGGTTAATTCATCTTAACATGCATATTCATACTATAGTCATTGTACTATTGGCAACATAAGGCCCTACCAAGTCAAAGATGACTGCATTATCTGATAACTTGTGATCTTAGTTGATCACATATATGTAGCTGATGATTTTCACACATCCATTACAGACTCTGCCTTAAAATATGAGTGAAGAATGGCATGCCTTGATGATTCTTAGTATGTTTGTTGGTATTTAAGAAAAATGATTATTTTATAATGACTTAATGGTAGATTTACTAGAATATGACACTGCCAACCATCAAAGTTGGAACCGGTTAAAGTAAGCCCAATGCTTTCCCTTTTGAAAACATATTAATGTGAGTTTTATTTATAAATAAAATTGTGTTTTTTGTGTTTCAATATACCTAAATTAGGTTGTAAATAAAAGGATGAGTTTTATAAAATAAATATATTTTTCAGTGCTCGGCATCTTACTCCGATCCTTGTCTGAGCTATCCAGATATTCATATTGGGTAGGCATAAGGAAGGTTAAATTTAGAGGAAGTGTACCCACATTAGTGTGGCGGAAGTGTGATAACCATTAAGAAAAGACATCCTAAATACCCCAGTCCAAGATTTGAACACCGAGCTCTCATTTAACGACCAACAAGACTGACACTTTTGTCCATGTTCCCACCAGTGCATGTCATATTATTTAATGTATTTCAGTGAGTAAGATAAATAAATATGTATACATAGTTTTAACAATAAATTATTTGATGAAACTAGCATGAATTGTACTCACCAAGGGAACTTGCTGTACAGGCAACATGCCTGATGGCCCTGGGAGGGGCTCCTCACCGAGTGGCGATGGCAGCCGACTGCTCAAGGCACTTGAGCAAGCGGCAGCAGAACAAGAGGGCGGATTGTTACAAGACATGCTCATGTCGCTGGGGCCATCACACGGTGGAGAGGACAGATCATCCGGTTCCGGCGTCCCCCCGCCTGCTCCCCCTCCTCCTTCGTCACAGCTACCAGAGTCATGTCTATGGTGCAGCATCTGGCGCTTAGTCCCGTAAAGTGCTGGTGAGGGGGATATGCTGCCGTGGGGGTGCGAAGATGTTGCAGCCGCAGAGTCCTCGTCCATAAGTCTCTTAGAGCCACTAGCAGAAGCAGGTATCTCGGGGGTAGGGGTGTCTGGGGGACCTGGGGAATTGTGTTTCTGCGCTGAAGCACCATCATCCCCTTCGCGGTTGTCTTCCCTTGCGTTAGTCATCTCTGCGAGTCCCTTCACTTTGAGGCTTTCGGCAGTCTTTAGCAGTGCCGACAGTTGGCAATACTCCACGTTCACTTCTCCTTTGTACATGAACTCGACAAGGGTTCGGAGCTCAGCGAAGCGAACGTCTTTAAGGATGACAATAGGGTGGCGGTTGGGGTGGTCGACAAAGAGTGTTTGGAAGTAGGAGGAGCAGGCGGATAAGACCACCTTGTGGGCTCGGATGGAAAGGCCCTCTGCGCAGGCCAACGTGACGTCCACCAGACTCTCGTCCTGTAGCAGCTGACTGAACACACCCAACAAGTTACTTTGATGATTGTTCCACCTCAGGCAGTAATGCTCACTTCCCATGTCTGTGATCTCGCCCTGAAACAAATCCCCTTAAGTTAATTACTAATATGTACATTCAAATCACGAGGCAATAAAAACACACAAGTTTTTTTTTCCATTTATTTGAGGTAATTAACATACACTATCTTAACGGACTAATTTTATCAGCACACGAGAATTTCTATAAACGAGAGCAAAAGGGTCTACCAATTTTTGCCGGGAAAGGTATTCTCACATACCTTCCAGGGTTCTCTTACATGCCATAAATGACATGGGAATGACGGCTTTTCTTCCCCTCCAAAGGAAATTGTGTTTCAGATTTTTATCGCTTTGGAAAATTCCATCAACCATGGCTGAGGTTGAACCTATGAACATCAGGTCCTGAGGCAAACACATTACCCCCAAGACCACAAAGCACCGCTGGCAACAAACTAGCTTAAACAAGGGCAGCCTTTACTGCTATAAAAATCTGACCCTGCAACAGTGATAGCCAGGTCTTAGGCTCCAGTCTCTCAATAAACTGTATTGACATATACTCAGCCGGGTGTACTAGAAGTGGATATGTGATATTCCCATCCTCTCTCAAATTTTTCCCTAGGGTGTATTTCCTCTAAGCTACCTCGTGCAGAAGGAGATTGGGAAACCATTCAGAAAAAACCATACTTAGTACATTCGGCTGAGGTTCGGACCGTGACCTTTCCACCACTAGCAAGAGGTCGACGACACCCTTATTCATACACGCCCACTAAATACAGCTCGAAAGAAAAAAAGGCAAGCAATTAGAAAAATTCTTCCTTAACAATTTTGTTCATACAATTATAGGTAGTAGTTCAAATTGTGTGTAAAGGTGTTCTAATTGCTAGACTATGCTACTAATATTTATGACAAGCAAGAAGTCCATCTCCTCTAATGGCTAGAATATTGTGACTAAGTAAATGTCAAGTGAACTTTCAAATGGAAAAGATTTTCTAAACTAAGTTAGCCTATGTGAAATCGAAACTGTTTCCATTAGTGAAATAATTCTAGACTATGATCCCAACCAATTAGTATACTAAAAATGATCAATTCTGCAGCTAGTGCAGCATGAGCAAACATTTCAAATTAGATTACAATGACAAAATGTATGTGTGTGTGTATATATNTCAGGCTAGTGTAGTTGCGACATTCTGTCTATTAACTGTGCCAACCCACTTTTTTTTTAGCACCACGTCTTACTATCCGTTCGGGATATATGACTACGTGCTAATTACACTAAAGGGCTAGGGATTGGGAAGGTTATATCTAGAGGAAATACCCACGCATTTGTGTGGAGGGAAAGAGGAAAATCATTTAGGAAAAACCACCCTAGGTACACCCAACCAAGATTTGAACCCTGATTTCTCAGTCATCAGCAGTCCATTCTATCACGAGAGTGACACCTTAAACCATGCAGCCACCGAAGTGGGTCTGAATGATATTACTCGACCAAATATATTTTTATAACAGTTTACAACACTGGAACATGAAAGAAATAAAGTTGCAACGTTAGAATAAGCAACAAATGAGGATTAGACTTTGCTTTATAATCAGCTATGCTCGCAGAAACCACTATCAGAAAACCTCTTTGAGATATTAAGTGTGGGCCATTAATTCAGAAATTTAGAAATCAAATACAAACCTAGTCAAATAATGAATTTGATTGCATGACCACATGAGTGAGAAATAAAAAGATTTTAATTTTAATGTATTTGTTTTTCTATTTGAGTCAAGATCTGGGCCTGTCTTGAAATAATTGATTTAATTCAATATGGCCTCGAGCAGATCCACATACAAATGCTACAAGCATGTATCCTGGTGGATGATGGAACCTCTGTGTCTACCATTCATTACCAGTATATTTTAGCGTGTGACATAAAAACTAGCTTTGACTTAAAAATTGAATTCCTAAAACTCAACCATTGCATGGAAATTAAATTATTCAAAACCCAAACTCTAATTGCCCTTAGCAATCAATATCTCTAACTAATGAAAACAAACAAAGTCCCTGATCAAGTGGCTTCAGCAAATGTTAAGCTCTTTAGATCTTGTTTTAAATTTTATTTTGCCCAGGTCTCTTAGCTAAGTAAGCAGATGCACAAACGACTTTACTTAAAGTCAAGTCCCAGGTGTTAATAAACCCTCTTTCGTTAATCAATTATTTTATTTTAAATTTCTAGTAGAGTAACATTAACAGCACTCTAAAGGCTGAAGGAAATAATTAGGAGGAAATGTACAGCCATTCACTTAAAGAAGGGATGAAAAGAGACCCCCAACACAGAGAGAAACTCCTTTATTTAACCAGATAAGTTACCGGTAATTTTTTCTATGGTACTGATAGAGCCATTATTATTATTATTATTATTATTATTAGAGTTGGAACTTTAGAGTTCTCAAATAATTAAGGAGATTTGAAATTCAAGGATTTGAGAGAATATCAAATTTCATATCATAAATCTTGTAGAGCCGTAATTTGTTTTAGAGCTCTTATAATGCTTAAATTGGTGGTTTATATCACCCCAATTATAGTCTAAGTCTTAGGACAAATTTAACAAACTGACCCCAGACCATTAATTTACCACTTAGGCTTAATTGAATGCATGAATAAAGTTTTAACTTTTAGTTACTATATTTCTATTTTATTGGTAAAGTAAGCCTCTTATGTTAATCATCTTTATTAAATACGGGATTTGTAGGTGAAATAAAAATTAATATTTATAAAATAATGAATTTAATCCACCCTTATCAACTTAAATGAACAAAATTCACCCATTTGATGGCCGCATGGTCTAAGGAGCTGCTCTCGCAATAAACTAGCCTGTTGATGATGGGGAAATCTTTGTTCAATCCTGATAGGACGTACTGAAGGAGGTTTTTAATGAATAATTTTCCACAATACCTCCACAGAAATACAGGTACACTTCCTTTAAATTCAATCTTCCTCATTCCTAACCTATTGGTGTACTTAGTACCTTAAGTGTATAACCCAAATCGGTAGTAAGACAAGGTGGTAAAAAAAAATATTTTTTTTTCATCATGTCACCTCTGGTAAGCAACCAGAGGCTGTGGTATTCAACCTGGTATTTGCAGCCCCTGGGGTATGCAAATATACCTTAGGGGGTATGTAAAAATATACACGTTATTTCATGATAGGTAAGACATATTGAATGGTCAGTGCCAAATTCAGGGTTAGCGACACGAGACCCGTCCATAAGGACAGGCGATCTGGGGAGCGCCATTTGGCTATAGAAAATGTATAGTTTGAAAAAAGAAACTTTGGGAATACAAAGTAAAAGAGAAATTATATTTGTGGGTAACATATGTGAAAAAAAAGGTTGAATTCCACTGGTATAGCCTAGGCTACTAAATTCTTTTAAATTACACCAATGGGGTAAGGATGAGGAAGGTAGGATATATGTAGGCTTAAAGAGGAAAAAAAACATATTTTTGGTGGTAAAGAGAATGTAGAACTATAGCCAGTTCCTCCAGCAAAGATTTGAACCCCAATCTTTCCACCAAACCACACTAGATGAACCTAACATTGAATACACCAATTGCGAAGTCCTCATATGGTTTGTATTTCAATGTTCCCTTTGAGTCACTTAGCTGCGTTGGCCAAAACTCCAAAGAGGTAACTTCATTTCAATCAACCCTGTCCTAAATACAGCGCAAGTGACTACACATTTATACCTACTTTGGAACATAAAACTGTCCTATTAAAGAGATGCCTTAATTAGTCAAGAACAAGTTAAAGCCCCCATGGACAGCAAAATCTATGTTATATATACTCCGCCTTAAAACTACAATGAGAAGAATTAAGTTACCCTGATCATGAGGCAATTCCCGGAGAGATTAGGGGTAGAGCATTGGTGCAATCGAGTTAGATTCCTGCGTCCAGGTGTCATTTTTCAAATTTACAAATAAAATGTATAGATACTAAACTCCCTCTTTTAAAAGTTTGTGAACTAATGCTAATTTTACTAGTATTTCTGTCTATAGGAGAATAGGGTCAATTATTTAATGTAAGGGTGCCTCTGGGAAATATCCCTCTATTTTCTTTTTTTAATTTAAATCATTTCCATTTGAAATATTAAAAGTTGAATTCCTCTTTTTAATAAAAAAAAGTTAGGTGTTCAGGAATAAATTGACAAAATAATGACTTCTGATTATTTCAACAAGTTTAAACAAGGAAATCAAGTTGAAAATATATGTTTGATAGCCTACATATTTTTTCCATTCAGACTATAAATTAAATGTTTTATTAGTAAGAGGATTTCAATCTTTAAAATAATTTTAATATATTTTGACTTAAATTTAAGTTTTGGACCTAAAATGAGATTATGTCAACCTACAAGAACATCAAAATACTATTTAATTAAGAATTTATATTTTCACTACCAGTAGATTAGAAATTCAGTCAAATCACTTGATAAAATAAACTTAATGCAAGCTTTAAATTTAACTCAAATTATCGATTTCAATCTCATAAAAAAACTTTTTTCAGTGGCATGATGTCTTATCATAAATATCGTATTTTTTGTAGGTGTACGACTCACTAAACTTGGCATTCGTCATGAAGTTTGTCTGTATGACCAGTAAAAAAAACGTGCACTAATTTATTTTATGACAGAAAGGAATAAGCGATGTCAAAAGTTTTGAATTTTAAGTCATATTCTTGAAGTTTCGTCCCATTACACAATATCTCCACGTAACATTTGCTAGTTTGAAGGTCAGAACGTAATAAATGATCAATAAGCTAAAATCTATATCCTTCTCGTAAAGGTCCTATGCAGGAAAGACTTAGGATATCATTATATTATTATTGTTATTTTGTTTAAATAAATAGATCTAAAATTATTCGATCCGACCTACGTTTAAGATATGGTGAATACACTTCTAAATAAACCGGGTATAGGTTATGAATATAAACAACTTTCTTAAAGTGATTTATGACATCAGTGATTATAAATAGAGATAGGCCAAGCTACAACAGGCTTTGGCAAGGCAACTGAACCTTGTTTGACAAATCCAAGGGTTCCGAATGTCGTGGACAATCAGATGTTATGTGACCACCCATATGTCTGCGTTGGCCACCACCATATTAACAAATGTCACAATCGCAGCAACATACAAACACTGGCGGGACATTACAGAATGTTCTGAGTGCACTAAACCAAACTACAAACCAAAAGTAAAACATTTTAACACGGAAAAATAAGCCACAGCACATATAATCACTCTCATCAAAATGGCGGAGAATTTTCACGCCGAAGATTCTTTATAAACCCTTCCGTCACGTTTTGGCAGCTCGACCTTTCAAAAAAAAAACTAGACAGTAGACGGTCACTCCAACAAGATCGACATTTTTGTACGCACAAACACATCACGATGTCAAAAGAATATCGATATCGCGATGACACATTGAAACTATTGAAAGGAAGAGAAAAAGTCACAACAATATTCACTAGCCAGCCACTACTCACATAAATATTTACCTTGCTACATGAAACAGAATAAGGCTAGCCACTCTAACATTAGTGGCTCACCCGGCCTTCTCTGACGTCGCCGGCCTACTGTCATCCGCGCAGTCTACCGGCTACTCAATTCAACAAACTACTCAAATACATAACACTGCATTATATTGTTTTTATTAATAAATATACCGTATTAAACAACAAAAATATTTTTAATAATTTATGAAAATAATTTTATTTATAGTTATAGTAACTTAAAATATTTATAAACATTTTTAAATTTCCAAGCGGAAGCTAGTTTGACTAGCTACTGTGGTCAAGCTTGGAAGGGGAAAAGAAGTGGGGGTGGGAATTGCTCTGACAAGCACGCACATCCGTGGTGCTCCTGAGTCCCGATTGCTGTAGGTATATTTTTGTTTTTGTTCTTTATAGATCTTACATGCATTAATGATGTTGGGGCTATTGTATTTTTATTTTTTAGAATCTTCATAAAACTGACGTACGAACGATTACAATCTATAACCGTAAATTAGTTTTAATCTGATATGAAAGAAAAATTACTTTTTTATTTGAATAAAGTGATAATGAATAGTTACCATACGTTTCAGTTTCATAATGTAAATATGAAATTGAACGTTTTGTTTAAAATGTGTACTGATTTTGTATTTTATTTTATCACATTGTACTATCCTTTTTCTATTACTATGTCATTGGCGATTACGAAGAAAAGGAGTAAACTAATGCTACATTTAATAATTAAATGATAAATACTAATAAACTTACCAAATCCAAGGCCGTAGCTAGGGGGGTTTGGGAGTTCAAACCCCCCGAAATTTTTTGAATAAAATATTTATGGTTCAAAAAATATCAAAATTAAGATACAAATACAAATTAGGGGGCTGTGTTACCATAAAAAGCACTTCAGATAGCTTTTAGAGGTGTTCAATCTTTAGAAATTTTCCTAGCCTTCAGCAGTTAGGGGGCTATGTTGCCATAAAAAAAACACTTCATATAACTTCTAAAGGTGTATATATAGAAATTTTCCTAGCCTTCGGCAATTAGAAGGTTATGGTGCCATCAACACTTCGGATAGCTTCTGGAGGTGTTCAATCTTTAGAATTTTTCCTAGCCTTCAGCAATTAGGGGGTAATGTTACCATAAAGCCATAAAAACACTTCAGATAGCTTCAAGAACTGTTTATCATTTAGAATTTTTTCTATCTTCCAGCAATTGGGGGATGTGCCCACCAACCCCCCCTACCCCCTGAAATTATTGGCTGGCTACGGTCTTGACCAAATCGTTAGTTAGATCCAAGGGAGATGCATACCCAGAGCCCTGCGTTTGTGGAGATCGCGATAATTCGCGAATGTTAGATATGGCATTTTTTCTTTCAGATGTTCACATTTCAGGTTACCCTGATTTCAAATATATGCTCAGAATTGTCGCGATAATTCGCGAAATCAGCGTTTTAGCGCGATATTCGCGATTTTAAACGATGTCCACGATAATCGCGATTTAGTCGCGATTTTCGGCATTCGCGCTAATATTATATATATAGTAACAAGATGATTTTTGTGTAATATTTTGTCTTTGTGACTTGTACATACTTTTCCCGGACCAGCTGCTGCTAAATCTTACTTTTTTAATAAGTTGACAGCACATTTTTTTGCGGACTAGTGTTTTTTACCGTTTTGTCCAAACAAAATGTAATTTTTTGTTTTCACTTCAATATGTTTAGTTTACCTGTTTCAAACATTGTCCTGGAAGTCTAGTTTTAACCCAACAAAGTCACCTTAATCACGAAAGTTTGGTAAAAACCACTTTTTTAACGTTTTTGTCTTAATTCGATAATTTCGTCGCAAAAATAAGATTTTTGTAATTCACCACTTATTCACCGCTTTTGGGAAACTTAAAAACGAAATTGGGCTTTTTTATTTACCATAAAAGCAGGGCTCTGTGCATACCTTAGCGCTGAGATGAGTTGCATACGTCCAGAAATCCCGCGTTATTTGAGAAGTGGTTTGTTATTTTAAAATAGGGTTCACGTTAAATGGAGGTGAAAGGTATTCACATCTCCCAAAGGTTAAAAAAATCTTTCATTTTAATCTTTCTCACTAAAAATAATAATGAAAAGCTCATTTTCAGCAACGTTTCACGTGAAATGTCAATATTCTTAGATCAAAATTAATTGTTTCCGACAGAATATTACAAGATAAATGAGGGTTGTTTTAGTTATTGAAGCTTCAGAACTGCCAATTTCATAAGAAATACTGCCGTGTGAATATATTTCTCTTCAGGTTGGCAGTGCCATTGGTGAATTAAATATACGGGAATGTTCACTGAAATGGTAATCTTCAGCAGTGTGTTGGAACTAAGCTACTGATTAGATTGAACTAACTTTTTTTGCTAGGCCTATAATTTAAAAATGTTATAGATGTAGGAGTCAATTTGGTATAAGATTATTATTTTTTGCACCGCGTCCTACTAGCTAACCGGCAACCTTCATTTAATCATACTAATGGGGAAAAGATGGGGAAGGTATAATTTCGAGAAACCTACCCGCAATTCGTGGAGGGAGAGTGGGAAGACATTTAAAAAAATACCCGGCCGGTATTCAAATCCCCGACCTGTCACTCAGCAAACCAGGCTAGCTTGGAATGACATTTAGTCCGTGTGCCCACTAATCCAGATAAGATCAACTTAATTACAAATAAAATTAAAAGTCCGGATAAGGTTGGAAACTCTTGTACCAAATCAAGCTAGTTCATATCTTGGTTATTTCTTCCACACACCAGTTTTTATTTGCTAGCGGCAGTCGGTCAGGATCGAACCACTGGATGGGGAGGTAGAACAACGCACCAGACTGAAGGGCGGGGGTAGGGGCTGTCGGCGACGTGACCTAGTAACGCCAAGAGAGGGGGAGGGGGGGGTTGCTCATACAATTCGATATAGAGGTCAATGAAGGACCTCCTGTATTGATCCTGTGTGCCCACTCCCCCTCCTATGCTCCCCCACACCCCTCTCCCACAACCCACCTTGCGTGCACCGAGCCCTTACACTAACTCCCATCTCCTAAAGACTCGTCACTTCCATAGAATAAAGAAGCTTGAGAGAGTTTACAACTTCATAGAACCTTCCAATACTTATCACTAGCGTTCGTCCCATTACCCTGAAGCCGCCTATACCTTCAGCCCTTTCCTTCACTATGACCGTTCCCCACCCATCGCAACAAGGTCAGTCAGCTAAATTAGTCGCCTAGCATTAGGGTGAGATGGAAGGGAAGGTGAATTAAGACCAGTATTTTTGTAGTTTTATAACAATTTTTTTTTACACAATCAATTAAATATTGCTTCAGTAGATGTGTTTAGTTTAACTAACGTAACTAACAATTCTTGAACATCTGTCAAGGGCATTCTTGAATTTAATAACTTTTTATCTTCATTTAAAAAGTTTCCCATCAAATGCTAATATTCTTATGACACCTATTCAAGAACTGTGGCTTTTATTATGTGTATAAAATTAAACTGAGCGTATGTACTGCGGCAATGTTTTATCTTTGTCAAAACAACATTGCTATGAAAACTAAAAATACTGGCCTTAATCCACGTTTTCCTCCATCCCATCTTAAATAAAGGAAGAACTCTTAGATTTCAGTTCTGGCTAACAGAAACTTAGGGGGAATATTTTTATTTCGGGTATTTAATGAGCACTTTCTCGACCTAATTATAACTACACATGACTTACCAACTAGATTAATTCTAGAATATATATATATATATATATATATATATATATATATAATACCCATTTGATTCGTAACTGTGAACGTGCAAGCCCCAATTTCAAGAATGATATTTTTTAGGCCAAGCAAGAAATAGAACCTGAACCCCTTAATATCAGTATGTAGACTACCGACTGTGCAATAGTGTCGTACTATTTTTTATATATTTTTGTCATCGCGTATCTCTAGCTGTTTTAGCTAAAAGCATGTGAACCAATTACGCTCATGTGTTAGGAATGTTGAATCATTTAGGGAAAAACACATTTTGTACACCCGACCGAGATTTGAACCCCAATCTCCTCGTAATCGGCAGTCCAGTCCATCGCGTGAGTCATGCGCTAGAGCATTCAGCCATTGAAGCGGGTTCTATATCAATTAAAGACACGTAATAAGAAGGGTGAATTTAATTAATACCCGCTTCGGTGGCCGCGTGATCTAACAGTAAACTAGACTGTCGATGACGGGAAGATCGAAATTCAAATTTCGGTCGGGTGTACTGAGGTTAAAAAAAAGAAGGTTTCCCAATCTCCCTCCACGCAAATGCAGGTACACTTCCTATAAAATATAACCTCCCTAATCCCTAAAACCATTAGTGTAATTAATACGTAAGTGTATAACCCAAACGCTTAGTCAAGCGCAGTGCTAAACAAAAATGTTATCAATTAGCTACTCAATCAGGGTAACGAATCCAGTCCTTCCGTGTAGATAACAAGTGTGTCTACATATCGTCCAAACACACTGCACAGAATGCGGCCCAACACAATCTTATAACCCAATGTTCTATCCGATCCAGCCGTGTAGTTTTCAGTGCACCTGGCTACGAACCTAGAAGTCCCGGGCTCGATTTCCTGCTGATACCTTGGATATTTTTTCTCTCAAGGGGAATTATCCAATCTGTCACCAGGGGTTGGTAAATTAGGTGAAAGTTAGGTTTAAGACTCCAACTGGCTCACACCTCCATATTTAATATCATCTCAGTGCGGGTACGACGTGTAAACAATCTCCTATGGTGTACCCCGGGCAACGCTCTGTGCCAACAGAGCGGCTAATAGTCTACACATAAGGAGACTGAATTATTATTATTACTATTATTATTACTATTATTATTATTATTATTATTCTCATTATTATTATTATTATCATTAGCACCGCGTCTTACTTACCCGTTCGGGTTATACGCACTTACGCTAATGTGTAATGGTAGGGTGATTGTGATATGAAATGGAGGGCCTACAGTTTAACGTGGGATCCGAACCACGATGGAGGCCTGGTAATCCACACATTCAAAAGTTGTGATTAATACACGTCTTGTCAGAGGTGAAGGAAGGGTTTGGCGTTCAGATTAATCTGTGCCGGGACCGAGGATTGAACCGCGACTGAATTGAATGTCATGTTTCTCCCGGTAAGTCATGCCATGCGCTTTTAAAAAAATCTTACAGATTTATATGAAAATGCTACTAAATCTACATCCGCGTATTCATACGTAAAGTCATTTTATTTGCAGGTTTCACTTCTAATAGATATTATCAATACCTATAAAAAACTCCAATAATATAGTAAAATATTATAAAAGTTGGCAAATTAAAAAAAAAAAAGCTACTCCAAATCTACACTCGTAATGATATTTCACTTGAAGTTTTAAACACAGCGCTCAAATTTTATGTTCTTAAATATGTCTGCACAACTAAAGCGATCATCTCAATCAATCAGTAGAAAGTTTCAGTTATTTGAAAATTATTTATTTTCTATTCAATCTTGTGTTTTTTCTGATCTGTATATTCATTTTGATTAATTTTAGTAATAGGTAGAAACATTCATGTATTAATTTTTGTTACACCGGAAATATATGCATTTAAACTATACTATGATGATTTTATTGCTTAGCTTTTTACTTTATATGCATTACTCTTTCCTGTGGCCTGGGTGAGTTTTTTTATTCAAGCCATATATTTTCCACTGCCTGCTGGCTAGGCCTGTCGTAGCTTCATATAGCTTATAATCTAACTTAAGACTAGGACAGGCACAGCATCCAGTCCCCGGCGGTTAATTCATCAATGTGAAAGGGTTAACCAATATTCTCATCAATGATGAATTTTCGGCCATGCCGGGAATTGATCCCGGAACCCTTACTTCAGTAGATAATTACGCTACTGACTGAGCTAAGGTGTCTGACTGTTGTTAAACTATTATCCGCAATATTGTTAGGCTGGACTAAAACGGGGGCCACGGGGGCAATGACCCTGGGGCCCACGCTTGAAGGGGTCCCTATAAAACGACGCACACTTTTCATTACAATTATTTTATCACCCGCTTCGGTGGCCGCATGGTCTAAGTCGCTACTCTTGCAGTACACTAGACGGCTGATAACGGCAAGATCGAGGTTTTAATCTCGGTCGGGTGTACTGAGGGTGGTTTTCCCCTCTCCCTCCACGCAAGTGTTGGTACATTTCCTCTAAATATAGCCTTCCTAATCCCTAAAAGCATTAGCGTAATTAGTACATAAGCATACTACCCGAACAGGTAGTAGAAGCGGTGTTAAACTTTTTAAATCTAAATTGTTATAAAATATATAGTTTTTATTAAACCGTTCTTCGAAAGTGCAACAAAAAGATAGTATATCTATCTATTTCATTCCAACGAACATAACCGAACGGTGCCTTACGCCCAGGGAGTTGAACCGGAACCAATATATGGAATTAACAGTTATTTTTAAGGAACCAGAACCGGTACAGGAACTCTTAATATAAATTCAATTAGAACCAGAACCGTAATTGGTTGGAACCAATAAATATTTAGATTAAATAAGCTTATCAGTTCTTAAAGGTTCTGACTTTTGAAGAACCAGAACCGTAATTGTTTGGAACCAATAAATATTTTAGATTAAATAAGCTTCTTATCAGTTCTTAAAGGTTCTGACTTTTGAAACCTATCTTTAGTAGGTAATTCCATTTTATGCCCTTCTTTCTGTTAACTCTAATTTGAAATATATTTGTTTCTTATTACAAATTTAAAACAAGTTCGTGGGGCCCCATATTTTGTAAGTGGGCCTCGGCCCCCGAATTTCTTGATCCAGCCCTGCGCAAGAGGGCTCTACTACCAACAAAGTTTCAATAAGGAATTATTATAATCAAAACAAACCTAAGAGGGCTGCCTAAAGTAGCGCGCAGACGCGTTGCAGACGTACAGAAATCCCCGGTTATTTAAGAAGTGGTTTATTATTTCAAAATACAGTTCATGCCAAAATGTAGTTTAAAATGCACTCTCTTGATGAACACATTTTTTATTCTCAAATTAACATTTTTGAGGACTTTTCTTTAATATTTTCATTGCTACGGTATGTACGGTACGGTATCATATTTTTGATGCTTTAATAGTTAAGACCTAATAGTAAATCCTAAATATACTTCAATTAACACGTTAAAGTTGTTTTTATAGCAATAAGATTGTTCGAGAAGATAAATTACAAATTTTATTTTATAGCAAAAATTTTTTAATCACGAGCATAGGCCAACTCATTAATGATTTCTTAACAAAATATCAAATTAAAACTTATTCAACTGTTTTAAGATGATTGGTGATTGTTTTAGTGGTGTTGAAGATTCAGAACTGGCATTATCATTGGAATTACGTCATTTTGATATTATTCCCTTCCAAGTAGGCGGCGCCCTTGACTACGAGGTAGTCCCGATATTTTTCGACGATGCGTCCAAACTGGAACCCCCCCCCCCCCTCCCCCCAT
>CABFWO010001437.1:85760-106663 GCA_902155825.1 Timema genevievae | reverse complement strand
CCCCCCCCCCCTACCCTCATTCCCCTTGAAGGGCCGCTCAGTCCTGCGTTTGATAGGAGCGGGTGGGGTATGCGCGGCATGTTAGTTTCCAGTCTAGACGGTTCGATCGTCTGACACTCTTGTCTGGGCCTGGGAGGACCGGGGATCGAACCCCGATTGGCCCGGTCCGACCCAACGTACAACCCCACCTTGTCTGCCGCGCATGCGTCTAACAACCGCTACTCCATGGCACAAATACACACAGGAAATACAACCGTAACTCCTTTCTAATACTCGAAAACCTTCTTACCTACTACACACAACGCACACTGGTGGTCACAAGGTATAAGTCGTTGACACGACCACGTTTACCATGTCTGCCATCCTAAGCCATCACTCTTTTGCCACCCTTTTTAGGTTTTTTTCGTGTCTGACTACCCAATCGGGATAAGCGCATAGAAATTAAGCTAGTGTGGTATGGATCAGGAAGATAGATTTTAGAGGAAACATACCCGGGTTTGCGTTGAGAGAGATGGAATATTCTATGACAAACAGCCCTCAGTACGGACGAGATTTGAGCTAAATGAGTTTGATATTTAGACCTCATGTCCACCACCGTGGGTTTGAAAAATGTTGTCAACAAACTCACTCAGTGTGTGTCTTAGAGCATCTTCCGTCTGGATTTATCTTTATCAAAGGTCTATATGATGTCATATTAGTCACTTGTTCGCGTTCTGACGCTATACTGAGCAGGACCAAGGTATTTAGGCGATATTCTGACATGAATTAAAACCAAAAACTACAAAACTAAAACTTTCGCCACCAATCAGCTCGAAATCGACCATTAAGTTTTATTTAAATGTGAAACAAGGAAATCTACACGAATACTAACCGCGAGTATGTATTTTATACGTTTTAGTAGGCCTATAGAATATTATACTTCTGCGCTTATGCTCATAACAATATACTTAGCGTCATGACACTGTATTGATACAATGCTTCTAAATCTTTAATTTTTAACACAATATTCATTTTAAGCTTGATATGCACCAAGCAATGGAAAGATTAGCGAGTAGTAATGTACCGGTTTTCAGGGGACGCCCGAAAGACTGTGGCGGTCGCTCAGTCGGTATAGCTCGCTTGTGGGCTCACACCATGGAGTCTTTGTTTAGTTTTTAATAGCCAGTAGTAGCGTATTGTTAAATCGTTGGCAAATAAATTTTAAAAAGTTAGTTATTCATTAAAACACCAATACAACCAGATCGATGTTTACCACAAAGCACCGGTACACTGTTAAGGTGGCAACCTATCAGCTCGCTGAGACACGTTGCAGAGGTTCATAAATACCGCGTTATTTGGGAAGTGATAAATTATTCCAAAAAAATTGTTCTCGTCAAAATGGAGGCGAAAAATACATGCATGACCTACTCCTAATAGGATTTAAAACATTACATTTTAATTCTGATAATTTAAAAAAGTATTTATTAAAAAGTGAAGCTCTCATATTTTAAAGAACGTTTCGAAAGAAATGCCGCAGTTCTGGTATCAAAGTAAATGGTTGGAAACCAAAGATCTAACCATACCAAACAAATGTAGTCATTTGTTAGCAGGGTCACACTATAAGAAAATTGAAGACTATTTTAATGTTTTTTGAAGATTCAGAACTTCCATTCCTATAAGAAATACCTCAGTGCGAATATATGTGTCCTCAAGTAGGTGGCGCCCTTAAGGTGGGGTGCTAGTGAGCGCCAGTTTAGTGCATTAATTTTGCAGTTTTTATAGCATAAACATTTTTTGGCAAAAATAGATCAAATATTTCTTATATAGAAACATAGAGTTTAGCTTTCTGCACATGCTAATCTCAACAGTCCTTGAATATCTCTCATGAGCATAGCGGCATTTGGTGACAAACTTTTTAAATGCAGATAAAAAGTTGTCACTAAATTCCAGGACACTCTTGACAGATATTTAAGAATTCTTGAGATTAGCATGTGCGGAAAACTAAACTCTATGTTTCTATAGAAGAAATATTTGTATTTATTTTGGCCAAATAAATGTTTATGCTATAAAACTTCGAAAATACTGCCCTAAACTCACGCTCACTAGCACCCCATCTTAAGGTGGGGATGTAAGGAACCCGAGAAAAGGTCGGTGTGTTGGCATTTCTCATAACAAAACTTTTTTTGGCCAAAATAAATAAAATATTGCTTCAATACAATATTGCTTCAGTACAAGCAGAGAGTTTAATTTTCTTCACATGGTGATGTCAACAGTTGTTGAATATCTATCATGAGCATAGCGGCATTAGATGACAAGCTATTTAAATAAAGAGAAAAAGCTGTCATTAAATTCCAGGACACCCTTGACTGATATAAAAATAACTGTTGAGGTCACCATGTTAAGAAAATTAAATTCTATGTTTGTAGTTGTGCAATATTTGATTTATTTTGACCAGAAATATTTTGCTATACAAACTTCAAAAACACTTACTCTCTCTCGCGTACCCTATATCCCCACCTTAATTACTTGTCTACAATCAATCGCACCCGCTTGTCGTAAACGTAGCCATAATACGTGTTAGTTTTATTCTCTGCATCTACATCTAACTGTAGTAAGACCAAGTTTCAACCAATAAGAATGAAGAGATTTGCACGCGCGTGCGTGTGTGTGTGTGTCATCGCGTTTCACTACCCTCCTAGGTTATTCGTAAATTAATTACGTTAGTAGAGAAATAACGAAACAGGTAAAGTTTTGAGGAAATACACCATCAATTGCGTGAAGGAAGACGATTAAACCATTAAAAAATGGGGTGTGGCTGTGTCATGGACACGGCCGTGTGTTGTACTTTAATACGTTTATGTAACGGATTATATTTTTTAAATAAAATATTTTTATTTATGTATTTAGGATAAAAGCAACGAAACAAATAATTATTGTGTTACAATATAACTTTATTAATTATATTTGACGACCGCTGACGATTAAAACTTAAACGAACATCGTAGCTTCTCCGAGTCAAAAGTTATACTAAATGCAAATCTCGAGACGCAGCAAAATAACCTCAAAATGGTGGCGCTTCCCCCTCCACCGCACGCGATGCGTCACTGTTCTCGCTTATCGTAATGAATTCTTTGATCCTTTAGCCATCCAGTGGTATAATTTAATTTTGGATGTAGAGGAAAGATTCGAAACTACAACACCAAACTGTATCCCCCGATTTTGTTATCATTAGGTTTTTTGGATTGCCCCCGTATGGTAGCAATTTTAAAGACGTATTCACGTCAAAAAAACTATATTTAGTATAATCACTCGGGATTTGAGACCCGGTCCATCCCGTGGTCGGTGAATCAAATGAGGTCCTCACCTTAGCCAGCGGACCCACCAGTAGTGCCAAGGATGAAATATAAAGGAAGGAACAAACTAGACTATGTCACTTTATAGTACCTTGGTTGGCGGATGTTATTAAAGATTTCGACAAGTGAGATGAAGAATTATTTTCAAAGACTGCGCAAAGCATAAAATTTCGTGTCCTAATCTAACTTAGATTCGTATTTGAATCAAAAACTCGAATCTTAGCATTTGAAACAATCAAATCGGATTCACAATTTCAAATCCAAATAAATCTAGGACTCAATGGAATTCTGTTCAAAATTCTAATCCAAAAATCAAATTTAGGCCTAATAATTAAACATTTTAAAGACATTAACGTCAATTTGCAATTGAAATATAATAAACAATTTCATCATAACATTTCAGTTGAGTCATTTGTCCATATTAAAATTTTATTTCAACTTGAAACAAATTAATTATGAAATACTCGACTAAAATTCACTTTGAAACATTTTTATTATAAGATTTTCTGTTTGAATATTAAGATATCTCATTCTAATTAAATTACTATATTTTAAATATAACATATGATTTAATCTGAATTCGATTCAAAACGTTTTACGTTCACATTTTGAGTTCACTCAGGCAAAAACATTTTCCTTCTTCTTTGGTCCAAACTTCAAACCTTTTTATTGTCATGATCTCTTAGAATGAAATATCCTCCATTTTCTACACCCCACCTTCCCTCCTCAACTGTCTCAGTCCGCCACTGAGTAATGAACTCTGACAACGAAACCGTTTCAATGACGTTTTCTTTCGTTCTTTAATTTAAAACCAAGCACGACAAAAAATATATGTCTTTCTATCTTCTTTGTAAGTTTGTAATATACGAAGGACAACAAAACTCTGTTATTACGTTTTTCAGGCACATTATTTTGTACTGTTAGGTAAATACTACTCCTAGGCCGTACATGGTCAGATCCAATCTAGGCATTTTGTTGGCGAGATACTCGCGCGTCGGCTTTTTGTTTCAATCTACTCCTCAAGTTAAGGGGGTGTTTACCACGCGAAGGGCAACCTATCATTTTATGACGGCTTGATGCAGAGAGCTATTTCGGGAGTAATTTGCAAAATGATTTTTACATGCCGTGTCGTTTCTGTGTTCAAGGTTATTGTGAACTTTAGTTTTAGGCCGTGTTCGAGAACAGGTTATGGCTACATTTAATTAGCGATGTGAATCCATTTTATCTCGAATACGAATATTAATTTTACTCACGAATCTCAATGACGAGACTTCATTTTACCTACTAATCTTGAATACGAATTTTTTAATTTTACCTAGGAGTCTAGAATATGAATTTTAATTTTAACTACGAATCTTAATTTTACCTATAAATATTGAATACAAATTTTAATTTTATCTACGAATCTGAATTATGAATTTTAATTTTACCTACGAATCTTAATTTTAACTAGGAATCTCTAATACAAATCAGAATCATAGAAAAACATTGAGCCCATGCGAATCCAAGATCTTCAATTCATAATAGAACCCAAGTCTTTGCTGATTCGAATCGATTCTGAAACAAATATCATACTTTGAAAATATTTGTAATTTAATCCGAATCAAAGATTTTATGGGGGAAAGGTTTCTTCTAAGCTAATCCGAGCTGAAGATTCAATAGTGAAAGGGTTTTAAAATAATAAGAATAGGATATTTATCTAGATTATACTATTTATTTTTAATCTAGTCTAATATACAAATTATAATCATAATAACCTGTGTAATAACAATGAAGACTATTAGTAATACAATTCACAAATTTCTATGGTAACGATAAATAATGTGAGTTGGTCTGTCAAATAAAATATCACTATGCGCTACATGTCTCACTCGAAATGTTATCATAGTTGTTAGTTATATTTTGAAAACGAATTGATTTTATTTTCTATAAAATATATTAAATTATTGAAAGGTGTGATGTATAGATTCGAGTTTCATGTTAAATCCCATCGAATCCTAATATTGAATGTATTTGGATTTGAAATTTTGAACACAGCTAAAATCTTTCAAATTAATATTAAAAATTTCGAATTCGAATTCGAATCTTGGCTTGATTTAGATTCGGATTTGAAATCTTGAAACTTTTCATAAGCTTAGAAAACATGTTAAACATAAAAGATTAACTTTTCAAGATTATTTTGGTTTTTATTACTTAAATTCTGTTTTTAAGTTACATTAATTCTTAAGTTGTTATGAAAATATAAATGATAGCTAAATGATAATAGTTTTTTATATAATGTAAAATCTTATTCAGTTAGACATGGATGGTAAATTAATTGTCGAGTTGTCAGGTTAGTTCTAGAATTATGTTGCGTTAAGACACTAGCAGGTTCCAAATGTATTTTTTAAATTATATAAGTTGGAAGATAAAAATATCCAGGTTGTAAAATGTTGAAAGTCCTTGAGGATTTTAAGAACCCATCCTTGAATTTAATGTTCATATGGTGCTAAATCGGATGGATTACAAAGAATTCAAAGTTTGTATGTCCCGCTTCTTACTACTCGGCCTGGATATCCACACTGCATATTTACAGTGTCGGAGTGGAAATGAGGACAGTTTAATTTTTTAGGAAATGTATTTGGATTTGCATGGAGTGGTAGAGGGGGAAACCACTACGGGGAAACTATCCTCAGCAAACCAGGCAGGGATTAGAACCCCAACGTATATGTCACCCGGAGTTATATACCTTTATTGTGAGATTAGACTCCTTAAACCAGGCATGTCAAATTTGCGGCCCATTGCGACGTGCGTACTCTATGTACTGTACATTGTGGCCCAATTCTCTCTTTTTTTAAAATAAACGTTGAAGAAATACATAATTTGGGACTATGATATTTGTAAAAGGGTTATTATTTGGGGAAATCAAGCAAGTGAGGTTGGTATACGAAATTTTGACTCTTTACCCATCAGGGATTTATTCCCAAAAATGGTTAAATCTACGAACCAAATATGTGCAATATTTGGCACACAAACGTGTGTGAACAGTGGTTTTCTCTAATGAAAAGGAACATATACACCCAAGAGATCACGATTTACAAACACGTAATAGCTATCAATTAATATATATTGACTTCAATACAAGATATTAAACCTAACACGCATACCCTTGTGGGGGAAAAAAAACAGAAAGGAAATCTTAACATTTTAGATGAACTTAATTTTAATTTCACTACGCATAGTAATAATAATCATAATAATTTAAAAACTGAGCTTATTTTGTCTTAAAATGATGCCAATGTTTAATTTTCTTGAATGCAGCCCCCTCATTATTTTTAATTTAGCTGTGGCCTTTACGATGAAACGGGTTTGACACGCCCGCCTTGGACCGTGCCCCTAACGAGGTGAGTCTTTGTGAATAACACAGAACCTGTTCAATCTGTTTCGAGTGTCGGATGTTTTAAAAATCAGTTTGAATTTGATTTTAAATCAATTTTTTTTGAGTGACCGTTGAAGATTCCGTTGCCTCGTGTGGGGCTCACCTGCTCCAAAGTGGGGTCAGACAGGTCACCACTGATCGATGCATTATGCAGCCGATATTTTTACATCTCGCACACAGGGTGTCCACAGACACGCGAGGTAGCCTATATATCCGAATCAGTGTGCACGTCGACATTTCGAGATCGTTTAGTCTGGTTTGCAGGTGACATGGAGGTCTGGGGTGTCGAATTCCATATGGGTTAACTGAGGGGGGGGGGGGTTTCCACTAAATGTTTTCCTACGCTTCCTACACGCAAATTCGGGCACACTTTCCCCAGATTATACTTTCCTCATCCTTACCCTGTTAGTGGAATTAAAATGTCTGTAGCCCGGAGTGGTGACAATACGTGGTGATAGTAAAAAGAGTTAGTTCATTGTAGGAACAAGGCAGGAAGAACAGTATTTGACAATTTACTAAAAATTACTTAAACTACTTTAATATATTCATACGCCAAAAATGTTATCTGATTTTGTCACCTTTGATAAATGGTACCAACACCTATAAAATAATACTACAATATAGTAAAGTGCTATCAATATTTTGTGCCTATCCTCCATTCGGGGTATCCAAATATTTTCAATGAGAGGGTACATTTTAAAGGAAATACACACGCATTTGCATAAATAACTTATGAAAATAACCGTTTGGGTGTTTGTTTATGGAAGCGGTGTCTATAATTCACTTAGAAATACTTTATAAACGAAAGCGTCTAAGAGGCTGCCTTCTCTTTATAAATAAATATGGCGAACCGGACGAAATGGGAGTGGTTGTTGACGTCATACAAACCGTATTTGATTGTATTCATGCACATGTCCTTACAAAATAAAAAAGTTTTAAGTTTTTTAACTTAACGTGTGCGAACCGCTTTGACAAGGCACAAACCAAACTTTGAGCAGCTCAATGCCAAGTTACAAGAAGGTGTATTGAGGGGCGGAAGCGAGCGGGTACAATATCCTCTCCAATATTAGTGATATTTTCTTATTTTTCTGAGTAGGCCTACTTGATAAAGTAGTAGGCCTATATAAATTCTATTTCTGATCTAAGAGAAAACCTAAGGGTTTTTACATAATATGAATTTCTTAATAAGCTTTTAAATTTGTTTGATCCACAATCAAAACAATACAATTTTTAAATATGTCCATAATTTTTTATATTTTCCTTCCTCCTTCCCCCTCTCACCCCACAGTAAAAATACTAAAATCTGGTGGGTAATGCTCTAGAGCTGTCCATTCAACCATATCTTACCTCAACTCTCCTTGCTTATGGAGGAATTCATTTCTAAGGTGGGGGACACCATTAAGACCAATTCCACTATCACCAGATGATAGGATGATACGTGAGAATGGTGACTGTGGAAAGCTGAGGGGACCTACAGTTTAACGTGGGCTACGAACCACGGTGGGGACTCGGCATTCCACACATGAAGCGTGAAGACACACACTTTTCCAGAGGTGAAGGAGAGGTTTGGTAATGAGATAAATCTGTGCGAGGAACGGAATTTGAAACCCAGACCCTTAACACATAAGTCCGACATCTTATCCCTAAACCACCAGGTCTCCTTAATACTAAAATCTTGCACCTGCCCAAGATGGGCACTTTTACACTTGCAAAGCAATAACAATTTAAAAAAATGTATCTTATATATTTGCTGTGATTATTTTATAAGAACTTTTATACTGAGAAATGAAATTATATTTTAGTTTTTTAAATGGATTAAGTAACAAAAAGCATGTTTAATTATCCTTCATGTTTATGTATATGTCTACATATTATTATATCAGTTTAAATTCAGAACTTTTCTGTACTCACATAAGAACTTGCGCAGTTTTTACCTAAGATGATAACTTGGTTGTAGATTGGCCCTCATGAAATAACTATTTTAGGTAACCCACTAGAGCCACGCTATGGCCACCCATGACCACTGGATATTTCTCTTGAGAGAATTACCGAACGACATTTTTATAACATTCTTTGGTCAGTTTAAATTTTTTTCTTACCGCATCCCATTAGCCACTCGGGGTAAGCCCCGTCTATGTACTCCGTATTCGTGAGGTCCGTCCGTAAGTCCGCAAGAAGAGATCAACTGCACAGTAACAGATAGTTCTATCCACAGAGTCCTGATAAGTAAGTCCGTAATCCGTAGCATTCCGTAGAAGTGGAATCAACTTTAACTTTCTTAAGGACTGACATTACGGAACACTACGGAGAACCAATCACAGGTAGAGTGTAGACAAATAAATGAACACATAATATCGATATGGGAATTGAAACCAAAGCATCAATGAGGTAACGGTCGCCATTTTTTAAACTTATCGTATATTCATATATCTACCTTGAATAGCAATTAATAAAAAAAAAGTTCAAAAAAATTAAGGCTATTGCTATAAAAACTAAACAAAAATTAAATTATGAAAAAATTAATACCCGCTCAAATGGTCTAAGGCATCGCTCTCGTGTTAGATTGGTCTGCTAATGCCGGGGAGATCGGGTTTCGATACTAGGTTGAGTCTACTGAAGGTTTTTTTTTCTAAATTGTTTCCCACTCTCCTTTCATGCAAATGTGGGTAGATTACCTCTAAAATGCTTTCTTCCTCAACCCTCCTACATTAGAGTAATTATCGTATATGCGTTTAAACCTAAAGGGTAGTAAGACGCTGTGATAAATAATAATAATAATAATAGACCCTAATAAATAATGTTGATTTGCTGAGATTGTTTTATTTCATTGAGTTTGACTGGCCAAAGTATTATATTTTCCCACTGGTTGACATTTATCACGTGATTAAGGATATAGAGAATTCACAAAATTAAAAAAAATTAAAGGATCATAAGGATACGAAGCTTATTGAATTAAGTAGATGAGGCTATACACGCATTTAATGATATGGAGGAGAAAAGTATAATTTATTAAATGTACCCTCATTTGCATGGAGAGAGAGTGGGTAGCCATGTTAAAATAACATTCTACACGCCTGGTAGGGGTTCTAATCCCGACCTCCCCGGCGCCGATAAACCAGATGTAATAAGCTTGACACTTGACCAGGTGCGCGTGTAATTTCCGACTGTTTTCGGCACGAGAGACCTCCCTGGTAGCCACCCTGTTGGCCTGTCGCGCTTGTGGATATCTATCTATTCATCTGGGATGAGCTTGAATGGTAGAGGGGTAGTTGAGGGTGCAGTGTAGACTTTCATCTTGTGTCACTTAATGCATCTGATATCCAACCCGACTCACCTGCTACGTCGAGCCTTTCTTCAATTCAAACATACGATTGTATTTTTTTATATATATAAAAAGTTGTCCGACACCTTAGTTAAGTCGGTAACGTGTCTGTCTACTGAGCTAAGACCCGCCTCGGTGGCGTAGTTGGCTAACGCGCTAGTCGTGTTGAGCTCGACCGCCGAGGACGGGGAGATCGAGGTTCGAATCTCGGTCGGGTGAACTGGGGGTGGTTTTTCCTAAATAGTTTTCCACTCTCCCTCCACGCAAATGCGGGTTCCCTTACTCTAAAATCAACCCTCCCAATTTCTAATCCATTAGTGTAACTAGTACTTAAGCGTATAACCCGAACGGGTAGTAAGACGCGGTGCTAAATAATAATAATACTGAGCTAAGGGTCCCAGGTTCGATTCCCGGCATGGCCGAAACATTTATAATTGGTGAAATGTGGCCTTTCCCTTTCAAATTGATAAATTAACGACCGGGGTTTGGATGTTGTGTCTGTTCTAGATATAAGTTAGTTTATAAGTCGTATGCTAGTAAAATAAGTCGGTTCAGAAAGTGCACGTTAAATATCAAAAATAAATGAAAAATATAAAAAAGTTGTTACCAGCAACGGTGGCCGCATGGTATGTGGCATCAGGTTTGCAATAAACTGGATTGCTGGTGACGGGGGAATCGGGCTATAATCACAGCTGGTTGTATTTTTCTTATATGTTTTCCCAGTCTCCTTTCACTTGAATGCGGCTACACTTCCTCTTGATTCTACCCGCCTCATTCCAACCCCATTAGTGCCCGAGGGGGTAGTAATACTCGAGCACAAATTATAGTTAGTCAATAAAACATGTAATAGAAATCGATGTTCTAATCAGTGTTGGAGCTACGGACCTCCACCCCCTCCAACCGCGCAGGGAGGAGGGGAGGGGGGGATGGAGGTTCAGAGAGAGCTTTGGGAGGTTTTTTTTAAAGTTAGTGCGTTAGTTCTGAGAAGAAACAGTAAAAACATTAAAGGTACAATTTAATTTTATCAAATTGAGGACGGGATGCGTATTGTACTGTATACATATACGTTTTTCAACCAGCGCTTTATTTCCGAAATTTGGCGCATTCTGTGATTTTTCTGTTGAATTAATATTTAGATATACACGATGATTCATCAAAGTCCCGAAGAAAGAAGTTTCAGATTTTTTTTGTAAAAGGCTATGTATTTTTTAATGCATTTTTATAGTGTTTTTTTTGTAAGAGACTGTTATACTATTTTATAGAAGTAAATATATTGCACAGTTTACATTTTTATTTTACTTCTTCCAGACATTCGTTCCAATCCTATCCTTTTTGATTCTTTTCTCCAAACTGTTGCCAAATAAAATGACAAATTAGAAAAAAATTAAAACATTAATTACACATGTAACCGTTAATATTAAAACAATATTTATGTATACAATAAATGATACAACCCTCGAGATTTAAAAAAGTGAAATTTTCTTAACAATGAAGCGGCATAGGGGCTAAGTGGAGGGGGTAGATAAAGGAGGCGCATTATTTTAAGCACCAAGGAGGGGGGAGGGTAGACACCAAGCTCCGCCACTGACTATAACAACATTTTAGGGCCTAGTTATATGTTTATACAACTTAAAGGCAGAAGACTTTACAAATAAAAAAAACATAAATAATATTAACATCTAAATTTCATTTTTACATAACTTTCAACATTGCTATTGCAATTGTTTAAACATTAAGTCAAATTACATTTAAATGAGAAGTCTCAGTTATTCTTCGATAAGTACATTCTTAAGCAATAATTCTGTAGCTCCAGTAGAAGTTCTACTTACTGTGAAAACTATACTGCTTGAGTAAATCCAGAAGAAACTTTTGTCTTTCGATGACTCGATCAATGCATGAACAAATGGAACTCAAGTTATATTTGCTCCAAATATATTATCTTTGGAATATTCCCTTCACGATCCACTTGTTTTAGTAAGGACAATATTCACAATTATTTGACGGCGTCATTGTTTGGTCTTTGAGAATTTCCAGAATGGTTGCACTTCGAAAAAAAAAATACAAAAAACTTCGGATAGCCTAAGATCACATCGAGTTTGAGGCTAGATTAAAATATATAGTTTTCCGTCAAAAATTTAAAATTAACTACCTAAATGCCAATTTTTTGTTTCTGAAAGTTAACTGCAATATTAAACAAATAATTAGAAGCGTGCTAAATAGCAAACAAAAAAATAATTTGAGTGGATAATATGTTGTATTAGGGAGAACGTGGATAAGCAGATATGTTTAAAACAAAAATGTTGATTTTGTTTATATTAATTTAAATAGTTTGGCTCTCTAATTAGGCCTGATAAAAACGAATTAAAAGTCCGCAGCTAGATGGCGCTCGAAAGGAGACAATTTCTACTTCACCGCCTTAGTTAAGTTTAAAACTTTTTTTTTTGTATAAATAATCTAAAAAATATCGTTTGGCGGAACTCATAAAATACAACACAGAAACGAACAGATGGGAAAACTGTTAGCATAATCCATGGTTATTAATTTAGCCACCGTATATAAACAAAAATTAGATGAAACTACAAGATTTTAAAAATCTATTTAAATAATATGTTTTCTGTAAAGCATATTTTAATCAGACAGTAAAGAGCGCGCTTCAGCAATAGAGCTTCCTTTTCGGGTTTAATTTGATTAGAAATTAATTTCAAACGTGTTTAAATAGCTGGCAAAGCCAATGAGTGCAAATATAATGTATCAAATAACTTTGAAAAACATCACCCCACTCTTTATTATAATAATATAACTACAGAGGGTGCCGCCTCCTTGAAGGGAAATATCCTCCCACTGCGGTATTTCATATTAAAATGTTGGTTCAGAATCCTCAAAACCACTAAAACAATCCTCAATTATCTAATAATGTTCTTTTATTACCCTTTTAACAAATGACAGCTTTATTTGTTTGAGAAAGGCTATATCTACGTTTCTGACCGGTCACTTTGACCTCAGAACTGTGACATCTCACCTTGAATGTCCTTGAAAATTATTTTATTTCAACTTTTTATAGATCCTTTTTAAATTGTAAATCTTAAAACGAAAGGTTTTTAATCTTTTAGGAACATGCTGATACCTTTTACCTCCATTTTGACGTGAGCCATTTAAAAAAAAATAATAAATCGTTTCATAAATAACTCGGAATTTCTGGACGTCTGCAACGCGTCTCAGCGCTCCGATAGGCGACCCCGTTGGCAAGATAAAATATATTTTTTAGAAAACGTGAGTCTATTATAATATATTAAACAGTTATGTTTGCTTTTCATAGTAATTGCCTTAGGTAACACCGCTCTTAACACTCGCGCAGAGTTGGTTTGAACTACTTTAGTAAAATTAAGAAATTATATAAAATACATATTTTAATTAATGACACCCTCGTGGTGAAACAACGGGCCCCTTAAGACAAAGTGATATATATCATCGAGCCTACACCAAGTTGATTGCACTTTCACTTGACTAAAAATAAAAAAAACACTAAACTAAACTGCCGTTATTTTAAAAATGATTAAGTGATAACTAAATCGAGTTACCCGATAGGTGAGGTAGGAAATTTTTAAGTGATAAAAACGGGCCGTGCCAAACTTAACAGTTGTAAAGTTGAACTAAAACTGCCAGTGGAAACACACACACAGCACACACACACACACACACACACACACACACACACACACACACATAGAGGCAAATAGACGTGGCTGAGTTGAACTTCTGATTGGATGGATGGCTGGGTGGGAACACACGGCTCTACGTACGCACGCAACGCTATTTTTTTTTATTCGCACGCGCGTGCACGTGGATTCTCTACACGCAACTGACGCAAGTACGTGAAGTGAGTCTGTGTGTTGCCTCAACGAATCCGATGCGTGCGAGCGTGCGTGACAGTATCGCGAGGGGCAGAAAGCATTGGTTCTTCCTGTGCACGAATCGAACTTAGGTACGAAAAAAAAAAAAATAATCGGAACAAAAAAAAAATTAACGAGGGCAAAATAAAAAAAAAAGTATTTATCTGCAGTACATTAAAATGTTTGCTACGCATGCGATACTTATTTACTGCGGTGAAAAAAAAGCTTACATAGGCCCCTCCTACCCCTTTATCACCCATACCCGCAAACTCTGGAGGTTTGGACGCAAGGATAGTGTGTGTGTGAATCCCTGACACGGTACATATTTTTGGGGAAGGGCCTTATTTTGGCTTTCTAGCTTCTCCCCAGGCTTATGCCAGTCACTTTTCTCGACAAGTTTGCTTTGATTAGATAGTTTTAAGTTACTGATAGCTTATCAATCACCCTAGCCATCCTGTATCTTCAGACTAGATATAATTAGCTACTGACAATATTTTTTCCTCCCCGTGCCCCGCATCTGGGCTTTTAACAAATTTACACTCGGGGGAGGGGGGAGGGGAATAAACTCAGTACATCCAGCAGGGATTTGGACCGGGAGATTTCTGGGAAACCAGACAAGATGATATCTGTAGCTACACCATTATTTGATTAGCGTTCAGGGGCGCGGGTAACCTCACCACAATTCCGATGGACAGAAACAGTAAACTTAACCGTGATTTTGGTAGAACAGTTTAGAAAATACATATCTTTTTGTGGTCAACATTGCTAACGTTTTATTATATTGTTAATATTATCCTAAAGGTATTGATAGTATCTATCCAACGAGATGGTTGTAGATTTTATGACTTGACGTGTGAATACATTAAAATTGCTTTTCATAGCTTTTATAGCTATCAAAGAGTGTTATTCATACCAGAATCCTATGGTGCAAATACTATCACTAATAAAACACTTTTCTATTGTGAGCTCACAGTTTCAAGATAATTTTCATAATTTTATACATATATATAATTATGAAAATAATCTATATGATAGGGTCTATATATAGGGGGGATTAAGGGACTTTTTGCAACGAATCTTTTATCTGGAGAATAAGTATTGTGACATAGAACGCGCCATTAGTAATTTGTTCAACAAAACAAGTGGGACACGCGTGTGTCTTTTATACTTTTATAGTTGATTTTCTGTTACATTTTATGTGTCCAGTCATTTGTTTATTCATTTGATTATTGATATGCTATCACTTTAATAAATATTAAAGTAAACAGTCTTTTGGCGTTTGTTTGACACGAGTAGGGGAAATTAGCCTGAAATGACATATTGTCTTTTTTCTTTTTTACAGATGCGTTTGTTTTTTTCTAAATGAAGGATATTACATTACTCTTAGTTAGGGTTATTGATACTCTTTAAATGCCTGACGTGCACAGAAGATATTTCAGACGTTACTAAACAAAAAGTGAAAAGCTGCTTAGTTGAATATATTATTCTGTGTTTGCTTTCATTGACAACAAACATATTAAAGGATAAGTAATTTTTCTGTGACCATGACTCGTGTTACTTCAAGTGCATTAGGTTGTATTATTTGTAATATAGAATTAATTATAAAGACATAGTTTATGATTTGGGGTAAAATAGCATACCAATGTTAAGGGTAAATAACATAGTGTGTCATTTCACCCTATATGATGTCTTAATTATTTTAGTCTTTATTGTTATAAAATAATATTATACGACTTCAACAATGCAACAATTCAAAACATACTCATGCATTGTTAAGCCTCCTTAACCACACCCAAAACATAAAATAACTCACGTATAATTATATGGTTCTGTTTTATTGTGTTCAATGTTTTTCTGTGTATGGTTTAAAGTATATCATTTTATCTATAGAGTAAATATAAAATGACATGGTACTCTCTTTTTGTACTAATATATCTTACCAAGTAATTACATTTAGAGGTTATATGTTTTAGTGTTTATTTAAATGCCTTTATACTATAATTAAAAAAGGAGAATATTTAAATTTCAAAAAACTATTTAGAATATATTTCAAAACTTAAGAATGGTATGTCTTTTTAGGCTAGTTCACCCCATAAAATAAATACTAACGCAATTTTAAAGGTCAGATGGCAATACAATATTTTGAGGCTAGTTTCAAAATAATGTTAAAATGTCAAAATAATCCAAAATAAAATAATTATAATAAGTAGCAACTTACCGTTAAAAGAAATGAGAAATACTGCATTGCTAGCACACACATAAAATGTGGAATAAAATAACTTGTTTGTTATTTTGATTTAGATTTTGTTGTATTTAGTTAACAATACCATAGGACATTTTTCTAACAATATCAATATCATAATATCGGGTATTGTATATTTTTATATCAATAAGGGCTGGATTGGGGGTTGTTGCCAAGGTAAGCAAGGCTTGACGGGACTGTACTAGCAATATGTCTACTCCATTTGTGTATTAAAAGAGGAAGGAACAGTTTACTGGTACAGTCCGTCAGACCTTATTGCCCCAGCAAGAACCCAAAATACGCCACTGATATCAAAACCAAATTTAATGTCTCACATTAAAATCTTCCCCTTTCAATCCACAAAAATGAAGCAATCTACTATTATTATTATTAGCACTGCATCTTACTATCCGTTCAGGTTGTACGCACTTACGTTAATGTGTAATGGTAGGGTGATTATGGGATGAAATGGAGGACCTACAGTTTAACGTGGAATCCGAACCACGGTGGAGGCCTGGCATTCCTCACATTCACAAGTTGTGATTAATACACGTCTTGTCAGAGGTGAAGGAAGGGTTTGGCATTCAGATAAATCTGTGCCGGGACCGAGGATTGAACCCCGGACCCCCAGCACAGAAATCTGACACCTTACTCCTAGACCGCCAGGTCACCCAGCAATCTACTGAGCTATCACATAAAATAGTAAGACTAAGTGCATCGACGGGCACGATGTCTAAATGTCAAGCTCATTTAGTCTTGTTTGATGGTGACGAGGAGGTTGGTGTTCGAGTCCCGAGCGAGTGTATTGGAAGTAGTATTTCATAAATGGATTCTCACTTTCCTTCCGCGCAATTGTGGGTAAATTTCCTAAAACATTCTACCTTCCTCGTGCATTCTACATTAGTGTAACTAATATGTATGGAAATAATCAAATTGAATAGAAAAGAAAAGTAATATATTGTTTTACCTGTTCGTCTTCTCAAGAGAAAATGTAAGGATTAAAACGGCCCAAGTGCACAATATTCACTGAACCAATTTCTTCAATTCCTGCTGTTGAAAATTTCAACCCGATAAAATGTAATCTCCTTTTATCGAATTAAATTCGAGAGCACAAGCCTATCACACAGCATCTGTTAGTTAAAGTAATTTAAAGCACGCTTTGATTAAAATTTAAAGGTGAAAATTGGCATTATTTGTCAAAATCTATGTTAAGTTATTCGTTCCAGGTAGTGCGTGCCATTTTATTTTTGAGTTAAACTTGATAACCAATCAAAGAAACAGATTGACCCAAACTGAATGCCTTTGCCCCGTAGCGTGTCATGTTTGTAATACGCCGGTTACATAACATACGCTATCTTTAAACAATTTTATTGTCACCGAAACAGGTAAATAAGGTGGGAAATCTCGCTATGCTCGTGACAAGTGCACGAACATAAGCCCAAAATAATTTAGGTCCTTGTTTATGGTCGTGAAAGAAGATTACAGCGCGTGCTCTCATAAATTAGACTTTAGGTTAAGATTTTCAAATAATGAAAACTAACGTTTGAAAGATCCCGTTGGAGATAGGGTTTATTAGATATGGTGTATATTGACACTAAGCATCTCACTTTTGACATCGGGGGTTGAAATAAACCTCTACCCTACTACACCCAACAACCCCACGCCTCACTGGAGTGCAGTCACTTTCTTTGTCATTTTTCTTTCACTAAAGTGGATCGGTGTAGAGAACGCAAGAAAAAGTTTTTTACAATTTTTATAACACAACATTTTCTGGCCAAAATAAATAAAATATTGCCCCAATATAAACATAGTTTAATTTTCTTCAGGTGGTGACCTCAATAGTTTTTGAACATCTGTAATGGCTAGACTCCTATTATATTTCTCAGTGAATTCAATGAAGAAGACTGAGAGCTGTAAGATACTTTAAATGATTTTATAAACGTTTTTTGTTGGTTATTGGTTCAAAGCTTGACCAACAAGGCAAGTTCTCTAACTTTCAGGGTTAAAAAGGAAGGTACAAGATAGAGGGAAAAGATGTATTTTTAATAAAAGCTGGCATAAGAAAAGGTTTCGTAATATCCATCATACAAATTTATTTTACCTTACAACATAATTATACTATAATATTGTTAGTGTTTTAATAATTCTTAAAATACTATTAAATGCAAACGTTGTCTTTTTTTTTATCACTATATTAAAAACAAGTTTCTCCAAATAATATTTTTATACCTATGTTTAATGTTATCGATGCTAGGGATACCCCATCCCTAGGTGGGGGAATACACAGAGAGGCTATGGGATACACAAAGAGATTGTAGGCCACATAGAAGAATGGAATGAGTTGCACAAAGATAGATGTTGGGCTGAACAAATACAAGTGGTGAGCCGCACAAAGAAAGATGGTGGGCCGCAGTTGGTCCGCCAGCCGCAGTTTAACCAAGCCTGCATTACAGTGTAGAGATCAAACAGAAACGACTTACAATAGTTTTTGTATGACGCGCATCGTTGGGCACGCAGACTGGAACATTTGATCTAATGTTCTGGTTACGGAGATGTTGGAGTTTATATTCTGTCCAGGCATACTGAGAGGTGTTCCCATAATGGTTTTCCATTCTCTCTCGATTCAAATTCATATTAATTCTAAATTCTACCTTCTACATCCCTACCAACATAATGTAGCCTAATTATTATATCCATACAATTCGTTTGGGTATTAAGACGCGGTGAGAAATACATCTTTTCTCGTAGGCCTATACATTAAACTAATCAGTTAATAATATTGCTGGTAAGCGTAAAATTAAAAAAGAATAGTTCATTTCTACAAGAATTAGTTTTTTTTAAAAGAAAACATTAAATAAAGTTATCTCCCCTCTATCCCTACGTGAGCACGATTTTTTTTAAAGTTTGATCAGGATGTGAAAGAAGTTTACTTTCATATCATTAAAAATATACACAGAACGTTTCTACAAATAAAAACTAAAACATTAAGTCACTCCGATTTCAAATTCCGTTCCTTTGTAATCATGAGTTTTTCTTTCTTTCGCAACTTTTTTCCTCGAATGAAAATAGGGGTCGGTATTTCACCACACGTGTGCAAAATTCAAGAAATATTTTTAGCAAACTGTGTGTGATGTTGCTGAGAGGAATTTGAAGAAAAATGTACCAGGATATCTTAGTATCAAAATAACTGTCATAGTAAACGATTAGTGTGTTCTTTTATAAACGGAAATAAAATGAAACAATTCACTATATTCGTTTACTATCATATTTCAAAACATTCTTCATTGTGTGAAACAGTGTAAACTTTACATATCCAACCATTTAACTTGGCATATAATTATGCGTGTTAAATTATGTTTATTACTTTACTTGGTACATAAATACAAGGACTACTATCGACTTAATCTAAGGCAGGGATGACAAAACTCTTACAACTAGTGTGCCACTTAGATACACACCAGCTGAACTTCGAACTTGCCTAGTGTACCACCTCTTATTTATGTTTTTAATGAGTATTTAAAAACAAAACTTGTTGAATATTATGAAATGTAATGAATAACTCGAATCAAATTGTGAATATTTTCATAATGTCTGAATTTTAAAGAAGGAAAATTTTACTAAACGGCTAAAGTGAGTGTCATAGACAATATTAATTACTTAAAAGTAAAAATATTGAAAGTATCACCTTCGTTGAAAAAAAAAAGGCAATTAATTAATATTTAGCACTGCGTCTTACTAACCGTTCGGGTTATACGCTTAAGTACTAATTACGCTAATGGATTAGGAAATGGGAGGGTTGAATTTAGAGGAAGTGAACCCGCATTTGCGTGGAGGGAGAGTGAAAAACAATTTAGGAAAAACCACCCCCAGTTCACCCGACCGAGATTAGAACCTCGATCTCCCCGTCCTCGGCGGTCGAGCTCAACACGACTAGTGCGTTAGCTAACTACAGCACCGAAGCGGGTAAAAAAGGCAATAAATTGATATGTAAAACAAAATCAACCTAACGAATCTCTTACATATTAGTTTGAAACATTGTTTGTTTCACTAGCTAAGATATTTGTTTTCAGTTCATAAATTGCTGTCTCCAACAACAACACACAACATGCACTCAAGTACAAGCCAATGCAATTTCATCGTGACATGATGACATTGAATGACATGGGTGTCGGGATATTGACTTCAAAAAATTATACCACGTTAAGAAAATATGTAGGCTATTTAATGTTCATTTTTTTTTTCATATCAGCGTGTCACCAAAATTGTGTTCGCGTGGCATAGATTTGCCATCCCTGATCTAAGGAGTAGGTATGAGAAGGGTATTTAAAAGTAAACGCCCCCGCATTAGCTTTGAGAAAGGATGAGAGAAAAACCCCCTTTCCAGTGCATCCTGTTGAGATTTGAACCTCAACCTCCCCATTATTGGTAAACCAGACTATATTAACTTGACGTAAAGTCCGCGTGCTCACCGGTGTGGGTAATAGCTATGTCAAGGTGATGAAATAGTGATTAAAAGTCATTAAAACTGGTCTGTTTGAATCTGTAGACCCCCTGGCAATATGTAAATCTATCTTGTGCTATTACAAATCCTACTCTTAACGGAAATCACAATGAAGATTTGTCCTACATATATTAAACTGTTAGTGGGATTAGATAAGATGTCACCTTTAGGGTCTTGCAATGACTATATATATATATA
>CABFWO010001437.1:53530-85713 GCA_902155825.1 Timema genevievae | reverse complement strand
ATATATATATATATATATATATATGAGCGCATGCGTGGCCTTATCATAGGAGAATAATAATTAACACTTATTTTAAGCGAGCTATGATTCTGTCCAAAGTTTCTATAACCTGTTCAGAAAACATTTTCTTGTAGTTTTTTTCCCATCACAATACCAATCACCAGGCCAGTCAAGTGCTCAAACCAAGGGCAAAGTACGGACCTCCCTCTCTTTGTAATACTCAACTTCAGTGGCGGCTAAACCTTATTTTTCTAGGGGTCGTTAGTATAAAAGAGGGATTTTTGGGAGGGCGAGAGATCCATCCCCGTTAAACTTCTAGAAAATATTTTTTGAAAATTAGAGTCTTTATAAGTTATTTGAGGTGTCCTTTACGTTAAACCTATTGAAATTGGAATGCCCCTAGAAGCTATTCTTCGCTTAGAATTATATGTCTATTAAAGACGATATTTGAAGTGGTCTTCTCCCAGCAAATTTTTGAAAATTGTGTTACTCTAGAAGCTATTTGGAGTGTCCTCGCCAGGTAAAAATTAAATGTCTCTTGAAGATATTTAAAGTGCAAATATTGAAAAATTGGATGCTCTCAGAAGCTATTTTGAATAATCTTCTTGCATTTTTGATGATTTGATGCCTCTATTTTTTATTTGATCTATTTATAGTGGGTGACCTGGTGGTCTAGGGGTAAGGTGTCAGACTTCTGTGTTGGGGGTCCGTGGTTCAATCCTCGGTCCCAGCACAGACTTGTCTGATTCAACCTTCAACGTTAACCTTCAAACTGCGTGGGTGGGAGGAAGGGGGTAAAGGAGTGACATTAATTAGGAATGTTTAATAAATCGCGAAGCTATGCCTACTTGACAAATCAGGAAGAAACTGTTTGGTTTCCGGGAATACGTCCTGCGATCTTTACACGGTGAATTTACTACGAGTCTTCAACTGCAACCTACCTCCTGTAAGACATGATGCCCTAATACTCCCGCTATTCCTCCTGGGTCTTTTCAAGGCCAATTCGCTACGAGCCTTCAGCCGAGAGCCAGCCAGCCAGCTACCTCTTCTTATTGTAAGGCATAACGAACGCACTAATACTCCTTTCCTGAACTCAATCTACACACACACTTTCGAGGTAAACCAACCAGCGTGATTTGACTTCACGCGAATGCGGATACATTAATCTAAAACTCTACTTTCCTTATTTACACTTCATTGGAGTAAAATTCGGATAGACCGAACCAGTAGTAACATTCGGAGTGACAAAATGAGTAAGATGAGCAGGGAACAGTCCTCCATACAAACCCTTCACTAGTAATATTTCAAATATAAATAAAATGTTACTCAGTCAGTACAAAGTAAATATAAACTTGTGTGAGAAAACATTGGGGACAGTGAAGGGATTTTCTTCTGGGGTGATAGTCAGACCTGGGCAAGAAAGAATTATGGGAGGATTGAGACGAATACTGACACAGTGGTGACGAGATTCCATTCTAGTTTATGGTTTAAATTCTTGCGAATAGGAACATCCCAAACATAAGGGCCCATCGGTTCTATCCCAGATATTAGGGAAACTGGCTTCATCTTAAGTAGGTGCCTATCTACTACCTAAGATGAAGCCTAATGTGGGTAATTATGAATATGCATCACAGAGTAACATGAATTGGTGTAAGATTTGTGGTGTTATTCTTGTAACGTTTGGTAAGGAACTAGTTTGTTGTCCAGGCAGGGAGTTCAAGAGGGTTCCACAGAACACTGGAACTGGGGGTTCAATCCCTGGACGTTCAACTAGTTAGTTATATATCAACCATATGGGAATAATTAAAATTTACAAAAGAGTATCGTGAAAGTTGACTGAATATATTTAATCAGTTATTTTACTATCTAAGTTGGAATATGTAGATTGTAGAACCCATTAATGGAGTTTCCACACCTTAGTCTTAATTTCCTAGAATCTAGCCAAGTACAGCATCCGAAAGAAACCAAAAATATCTGACTCATCAAGTTAGTTAGTAGCACGTATGTCTACTGAGATAAGGTTTACCATATTTGATTCCCCATGTCCGAAAAAATTATCATGTTTAAATTTGGGATTACTCTTTTCACGACAATTAAGGGACTGAATGTTGTGTTTATTTTATAAATAAGCTTTTTAGTAAGTCATGTAAAGAAACATAATAGAATGTGCGAGACAAGATGACAACTTAAGAGGCCCAGAAAAGTTAGTAAAATACCGTTCAAATAATCATCAAACTATCTAAATATTTTGTGTTGTTTGTGAACAAAATATATTATCAAAAGCATTTATAAAAGCATTCGGCTCAAGAAAATCTTTTAGTAAAGAAAAATTATTTTTTTAAAACCTAATAACTAGAGTGTGATTTTCAAAACTAGACTTTTTTTACTCGTTATTGAAATAAAATATACAAAACAAACGAAATGATAGTTACGTAATGATACTTATTGATCTGTCAGCATATACTTTATTTTTTGTCGAACTTTAGTGCAAAGTTAATACATTTTACAAGCTCAACAAGGAGGAACCCCCATCTAACACGGTTGCACTTTATCTAAAGCTTAACTTCCTCCTCGCCACTATCAGTGGCATGTCGTGGAATGTTACCAGGGTAAGCAAAGCAAAGCCACCGCTTCGATGGCCGCATGGTCTAAGGCGCTTTAAACTTACTAACCCCCAACACATTAATGTAATTAATACATAATTGTATAACCCAAACGTGTAGGTAGACGCGGTGCTATAAAAAAGAAAATCAAAGCCCCACTTTAACCTTATTTTATCAATCATTCATAATCTCTGCACCCCACACCCCACATGAGGGTGTATTTTTGTTCATAGCCAGCCAACGAGTGTTCTAATGTGTTGGGAGAACCATTCACAGGTACATTCATCTAGCCTAATACTTACTTTGACGGGTTACATTCACGCAGATTATAAGATAAGACCATACTGTAATCAGTAAAGGTAAGACTGCTATCTTACAAGCTAAGCGGAGTTTAGTTTCAACTAACTCTGCTTTTCCTGGAAACACTCAGCAGACAGAACCACGCCACTGGCCATGTGTCTTTAGTAAGACAGGAAGCTCCAAGACAGGCCAATTAATTGAGTCCTCGGGGGTGGTTGTTGGTAATGTTATCTTTAGGTGGGGATGTAGGGAAAGCGAGATAAGGCCAGTGTTTTTGCAAAACACATTTTGGACAAAATAAAATAAATATTGCTTCATTACAAACATAGAATTTAATTTTCTTCACATTTTCTTCATCAGTTGTTTAATATTTATAATGAGCATAGTAGCACTATAAGACAAACTTTTTAAATGAAGAGAAAAAGTTGTCATTAAATTCCAGTACACACTTGACAGATATATTCAAGAAATGTTGCGGTCACCATGTAAAGAAAATTAAACTTTTTGTTTGTAGTGAAGCGATATTTAATTTATTTTGACCAAAAAGTTTTGCCATACAAACTGCAAAAACACTGACCTTATCTCGCATCCCCTAACTTAAGGGGGCCCTATCGGAACGCCGATACATTTTGCAAACGTCCAAAAAATCCCTTGTTATTTAAGAAGTGAGCTGTTGATTGAAAATAGGATTAATTCCAAAATGGATGCGAAAAGTATTGACATGTCCCCATGATTAAAAACACTACATTTTTGGTTTGATAATTTCAAGATAGATTATGAAAATATGAATTTAGCTCACTTTCAATGATATTGAAATCAAAGTAAATGGTTAGAGACAAATGAAGCTATTCCGTTAGCAAGCTAACAACAAAATAGTCTAAGATAATATCAGAGGATAGTTCTAGTGGTTTTGAAACTTAAAGTCTGCAATTCCAATAAGAAATAATTTGGTACAAGTATAATTTACCTTTAGGTAGGCGACGCCCTTAATAAAGTTTTCAAAAAATAAACATCTCATTCACCTTGTATGTTTGTGTGTTGTTCTTTCTTACAGTAAACAGGGTCTGAATAAAATGTTTATTTTATTTGTTTGCTTTTGTTTCATTTCCCGGAATTACGTAAAAAGTGCTCGGTTTCTTTGAATTGAAATGATACATATTAGTAAAATAAAAGTAACAAAGTAAGGAAGCTCGGATGTTTTATTTTCATGTCAATTGTTGAGCAAGGTCTCACGCGTAGACAGCATAATAATTCTCAAGAATCGAGTTTCGCACTTTTGCAACTTGGCCTATATTTCATTGTGTTTATGTTTTCAGCAAAATGAACATTTATTTTAGTATGTGTGACCGTAAAAATATATATTATAAACTATATATTTAATATAATATACTATAGGTACATATTATACAATATATTATATATGCTATGTATATAATATATTATAGATATAAAATATATATGCTATATATAATATTATATATATAAAATATATTATGTATAATATGTATATCATATGTATAAAATACATATGATGTATGATACATATATAAAACATTACATATATTACATTAAATATATTAGATATAATACATTGAATATAATTATTATATATTATATATATTACATATAGGGCCTACTATATATTACATATTAAATATGTTATAAATAAAATATACTATACATATTATATATAATTTATATAATATAAATATTATATATTTTATATAATATAAATATTATACATTTTAAATAATATAAATATTATATATTTTATATAGTATATATTATAATATTATATAAAATAAGTATTTTATATATTATTTATTAATATAATTATACTATATGTATATACTACACATATTATAGATAGGCCTATATATGATAAATTATATAAAATGTATAATAAATTTATAATACAAAACATAATATATATTTTATACATTATACATACTATATATATACACATGATATATAATATGTATAGCCTACATGCTATATATACATACTTTATATAATATACTAGGTATATATATATTATAAATAGTATACTAAACATAGTATTACATGTATGAAGAATAATATTTACCAATATGTATTTGCCACAACCTATAAACAGAAATACCCGCCTCGTGAGTAGAATCTGGGGTTTTTATAACATTGGTATAGACGCGCTACAACCTCGGCTAAGATGAAGGATAGTTAGTCTTTAATGGAGTCCCTGGTTCTAAAGATTAGAATTTGATGTTTATTAATTCTATAATTCACCCTCGCCGCCCGCCCGGCAGTGGCGTAACTAGGGTGAGGCAGGTGGGGCAAAATTATCTTAGGTGCCAAATTTATTAGCAATATTAAGAACAGCATAAGTTTCATATTTAACAATAAAAGTATATTTTTAATATATATTTTAACGAGTAGCCAATTTGATTACCAATATAAGAATTCAGCCAAATTCTGGACAACAGCTGTCAAAAGGTGTCATTTATTTATTTGCCCCAGGCGCCATCAAACCTAGCTACTCCTTCTTAGTCACGTTGGTGAGATATTCATGTAGATATTATGTAAGATAAGTATCATGGTTCCAGCTCCTGTCTTTGGAGAGCTTAGGGCCAGTTTCATAGTCAGATTTAGTGAGCCTAAAGTGCGAGTCGATACTAAACACAGGACGACACCTACCTAGACCAAAATGGAATGGGTCAATTTCGCATATGAAATTGGCCCATTCCATTCAATTTCAGGTAAGTGACGTCTTGTATTTAGTATAGCGCCGCACTTGAGGCGTACTAAATCTAACTATTAAACTGGCCCATAGTCTCTGTTCGAATCCCAGTTGTGTGCACTGGCAGTGGTTTTCCCCACTGGCGTATTCATTAAGAGCTTTCCATCCTTTTCCCGGATGATGCTGAGTAATTTTCTAAAAACTTACCTACTCATCTTAGTACCAGGATCAAGATCGACTTAGCCCAAACCAGTGTTCAATTGGTCTGATACGTCAGGCTCACAAAATATTGGATTACTGGTGATGGGAGGTCAAGAATCGAATCTCGAATGGGTGTCCCAATGGGTGGTTTTCCACAGTTGATTTGTTCGTGTGGTTTCTCCCATCCTCTCTCCAGGCTGGTAGAATTTAGATAAAATGTACATTCATATGCGTGAAGTGGGAGGAGGAAACCATACAGTAAAACAAACCCACAGCACACCTAGTCGGGATTTGAGTCCCGGCAAACCAGACCAGATGGGTCTGGCATTTAGTCCCGTTCTCACCGGTATGGGAATGAACTAAGGGAGGAAGGGAACATTAAATTTAATATTATTATTACTATTAACACCACCAACGAACACGTGAACTAAATGTCAGTCTAGTTTGCCTGTGACGAGAGGGGTCGGCCTTTGAATCCGGGCTGAGCTTATTTCTTCTAAATGTTTTACCACTATCCACCCACGAAAATGTGTGTACAATTACCCTTTACTTTACCTTCCTCCTCTCTACCGTATTAACGTAATTAAAATGTGATTAGCCCATACAGACAGCAAGACGTGAAGTAAATAATAATACAACTACTATGTTGTATACAATGTTGTATCGGCTTGTTAACCGTGTATTAGAAGACACTGTTCCAAGATCCCCGCATACAACTTGGGACTGTTCATTCTAAAGAGGTTTCCAGAAACACAGCCCAAGGATATTTTCTTACAATGTAGCGAAGAAAGAAGGAAGATTAAAAAAAAAACTGGTTCATTGGGAGCAATGAAGACCTCTTTAGATAAAAAAAAAGTCGCGCCATTTCTTAGCGTAGGTCATGAAACACTTTTGTTGTAATATACGAGATACGAACGGTGTAATAACGTATCTAGTTCGCAGTGGGAGGACAATGTCCTGATGATTAGGGTGCAAGGTACAGTCTCTGCAAGACATGAGTGAACAGGGAAACATCACGGTCATCATTATAAACTGCCTTGATCTTGTTATTTCTCCTTTAGATCAATCGTCCTCTACAACTTATGTGGAATATCAGTTTATTAAACATCGCTCTTTAAGGTGGGATGGAAGGGGGAACAAAGCTTAGATCAGTGTTTTTTGAAGTTTTTATGGCAAAATATTTATTTGCTAAAATAAATAAAATATTGTTCTAGTATAAACATAGAGTTTAACTTTCTTCACAGGGTTATATAAACAGTTCATATTTGATTTATTTGGCCAAAAAAAGTTTTGCCATAAAAACTGGAAAAAAAAACATTGAATTTTTCTCGCATCCCCTTCCATCCCACCTTAAGATCAGCATTACTTGTTAAATAACAAGACAGTAGTAACTATTTGATAAAGAGTCTAATAAATAAACCCTCCAACCAGCATCTATATCTGTTATATTGGATGGATGAATCACAGGCTTAGGTTCAACAGCGGGATGTTTTATTTATCTGTTATAATTATTTGCAAAATGGTCGTTGAATATTATTTTAAGATATTCACCAGACAAAATAATAATGTAGATCAAATAAAAATAGCCTGCCAAATCAGCCTCTAGCCCTATATATTAACCTACTTCGCCTGGACCAGTAATAATATTATACAGCAAAGACGACCAAAATTGCATGCAATCTGCTACATCTTTTCCTTCAATGACGTAACAATGTATATATTATTGAAGCTTCGTGACGCCATTTCAGCCAATCCAAAAGAGACAGTGCTGTTCATTGCAGGGGCAATGGCTAGGTATGCGCAATCTATATAGTAATAAGTATGATATGCAGTATGTCTTTATCATGTGGCCAGTTGCCGCATCTAGAAGTTGGCTGTACTTTAAATACAGGTCTAGGCGACTCTCTTTTGGCCTATGGGTGGTACTTAAAATATATAAGTTTTTGTATGTGTGTGCTAGTTAAATTATTCGGATGGTAAATTTCTGACTATTCTATAGGTGAAGTAATCTTGGAAGTAGGGTATCTAATATAGATCTGTGTTTAAAACGTGTACGGCTCAGTATCCAATTTAAGTTAACTATCATAATAGTGATGAATCTGTGAACTTAAAGAGTAATTTATTTTGGCGACTTCAACAATGGGAGAAGCAACAAACTCACAGAGCAGACTAACATCGCTGGAACCACCCAAGCATCTAGGCTCAACAGGGACCTGTCAAAATGGTTGTGTGTTATTTATTATCATGTATATAATATAGTTAATTATGTCTACTATTATTTTTATTAGCTCATAGCATTAATCAGCTGTTCGATATTATATTGGCCGTTGAAATATATTCCCTGTAGGAATCCATTGTATACACATATTCAAAGAGACGTTCTTCTATACACCCTTCCCTTTATAGACACTTTACATATATTATTAAATTAAAACAGTGGTCCCCAGTATTTTCTAATCAACGGATTGGCAAAGTACAGGGAAAAGGGGGAAAGCCAAGATTTTCCCACAGCAGGCCTGAATTGGGCAAGGCCGTAGTCGGGGGGGGNAAAAAGTCAGGGTGGAGGTAGCATAGCATTGGAGATGACCAAGGCCGTAGTCAGGGGGGGTGTTTCGGGGTTCAAACCCCACCCCCCCGAAATTTTATGAACAAAATATATATGGCTTTATTTATGGTTCAAACAATATCAAAATTAAGGTACAAGTACAAATTAGGGAGCTGTGTTACCATAAAAAGCACTTCAGAGAGCTTTTAGAACAGTTTTTTACTTAGAATTTTTTCTAGCTTCCATCAATTGGGGGATGGGCCCACCAAAGCCCCCCCTGAAATTATTGGCTGTCTACGGCCTTGGAATTGGGTAAAATTTAGGGGGAAGGGTGTACAGTGTAGATGTCTCTCTCCCATAAATATAGTCTTGTTTGACATATGACTGAACCAAAGTAAGCTTTAACATGAATAATTATTTATAAACAAAATTGATTCTCAGAGATAAAAAAAATATAAACGGCTTTCTTATGAATTCCAAAAATACAACTATACAGTAATTACAACAAATAATTTATTCGAGGACTGAAAGCAACGAGCTTGCAAATCGGCAACAGTTCAGGGATCACCGATTGGAGAAGACACTGATTATGAAAGAATAGAGTGATGAGGTTTGATGGCGACAGTGAAGATTATCAACAAAGCAAGCTAACCATCATAAAGTCATATTCTATTTAAATTGAAAAATGACACCTGGAAACGGGAGTTGAACCCAACTCTGCCTTAAAATATGAGCGAAGGATTGCCCTGGTAACGGGACGACTCCTGCATTGCTCAGTGGTAAGAACAATGACGGCCTAAGCCAAACGTCTTGGGTTCAATCCCTGTGTCCAGGTGTCATTCTTCTATCTAAAAGGGATATTGTATTTATGTGCAGCTATGTAGCCCAGATCCATCTCTGGTCAAAGCTAGTGTTTATAATGCACTATATCTTCTTGTATGGGCTAGAGCAATTTGTTACTTTCATTGATTTGTTTCGTTCTCACGGCTCTGATAAATATGAAAGTGGCAGAGGAATGAACGAGACTAGTAATAACATTCAATATTCAGCCATTTACTGTGATGAATGGAGTGAAGGTGTCGCTTGTAAGGTTAGTGCATGCATTTCGATAGGCTTGGCAGTTTGATGTTCGACAGTTCCTTTTGGCTCAGTGAGGAAAGCAACGGGTAACTTATCTCACTCCTCAGTTCCCTAGTACGCCTCTTTAGTGGTGCCTAGGCTTTACAGCTGGCGGTAGAACTGTTGAGGATCAAACTAACCTTCGGGTTTAATACTATACATACATACATGCATGCGGCTATAAATGCAACTATAATAAATTGGTTATTTAATATATCATCGTAAAGTCACATAACGTGATGAGACAGCTCCAAGAGTATCTAGGCACATGAATCACTGATGAATGAGCCCATACATTGACTCTAATCTCCAAGTGAATTCTGGTGCATTTATTTTAGAGATTACTAGATTAATTTTTAAGTTGCTATAGAAAATAGAAATAGCAATCAAGTGTTAACGTCTTTTACTGTAGTGTGTGTACTCAATATAAAATTCATAGCTGAGGAGGTCGAGGCAATAACATTATAACCCTCATAGACTTAATTAGGATATTTTCACTATTTAAACTTCTATAAAACCCGTACATCTAGCTATAATAAATATATAAAATAGTTGTTGATATTAACTACCCTCAAAATATCGATTGACTATAAAAATACTTGTAGTTAAAGGAGTAAGCTACCTGAAATCCGTGCTAGTATATTTTTTCATAAAATGAGGGTTATCAAGTTATTGCCCCCGATCCCCTCAATTTGTAAATTGATGGTCTGGTTTTAAGTTGGTCTTATAATTAATTCTGTTGAGCGAAATCACCAACGAGCAGCATAACAGTTCTGAAACAAACTCCGATTCATAATTTGAAGAATTTTTTAAACTTTTTATTTTTTTCGAACCTAGATTTATATTGATTTTCCCAAATCGTTGAATCTCGAATATCCTTAAGGATTTGAGGGTATTGAGGATTTGATGGACCTATCCCTCAACCACCCCCACCCCCTAAAAATAATCTAACTTTCTTTATTACGTGTTCTTAGGCTGCTTAGTGTATGTTGTGAGTTCGTAAGGCCGGGTATATATTCGTGGATAACACGTAGTTATTATTCAATAATGCATAGCACATAGTGCATATAAAGTTGAAACACAATATTTACAATGATAGCGTTAACAACAAAACATAGTGAATAATGTACGATTCATAGAGTTGATTTAAATTTAGTTTTTTATTCGTTTTGCCTGAACTTGAGCATAGACAACCCTTGTACTTGAGACAGACATATCAGCCAATAAGAATGCGAAGAGAAGCTCTAGCTAGCCAACTAAACGCCAGTATACAAGCAGACGGAACATATCTTCTGTTCATTTTAAAATGCCTTGTTTTAGTGATACTTGTTTGTTATTAAAGGATTTTCTTTGTTTTACCGTAGTTTATTACTAATTGTAACATATGAATGAAAATCAAGGGGAAATATTACGTTATTTATTTTGTTAGTCATAACAATAATAAAATTAGAACTGAATGAAAATCAAATTATATTTCCACTTACAGTAAACTGATTAAATTGATGTCTCAAAAGATTCAATTTAGTAAATTTTGTTTTCCGAATACAAGCGCTTATAAGAAGTATTTTTAAAGACTTTATCTACTATAGCAAAGATATTAGGCCAACTTTTATTGACGAATAAAACAATTGCTCAGAGTGAGAATTTAATTCCTACATTCCATTATAAGTAATAGTATTTCTATTATGAATTGTGTACTGTGCGCTCTGCATTATTCGCTATCAGTTATGCGTTATGTAATAATATGAATCCAGCCAAAACCATTAAAACACAATCATTTCAACATAGTTTTGTATTTACAAATTATTTAAACTTGAATTTTATTTGCATTTTATGTCTTTGTAGCAATCAAGAATACAAAACCATTTCAAGACCTATTTATTTTTGACTATAAAAATCTGACTTATACTTTCTCGCTCTCTTACAGGTAGAGAAAGTATTGTGATCGTCAAAAAATCGAACTCGAGATTTTGATGAAAGCTGACGTTTCATGACCCTCCGAGTCCAAAAAAGTTGTTTTTGAATTTCCGTCTGTCTGTTTGTACCTCGGACTAGAACCTAAACTATTTAACCGATCGGGCTAAAACTTGGTATCTAGGATTTTCATAGGGTTGGCCAGAGGTGTTTTTGGAATTGGATATCTAACCATAAAATTAAGGGTAGTTTGCTGAAGGGCAAAAAGAGAAAAATTATATTTTCTCAAAATCGGCTCTAGCGATTTTGATAAATTTAATTTCTAAACATTTATAAATATTCCAAACAAAATGGCTACTCTTAATATTTTAGAAAAATGACTTTAAGGGTTCTGGTAAAATGCGTAAATTCTAATTTTTTATCATATCTCCGAAACTATTTGGGATATGAAATTACTTATCACTACAAATATGTAGGTCTATTCAACTTTTCGAACACTAAAAGTAAAGTATTGCGACCGTCAGAAAAATTTAACCCGAAATGTTGATGTATGTTGACGTTTCATAACCCCTCGAACCCTAAAAAGTTGTTTTTGCAATACCGTTTGTGTGTCTGGTTAAACTTAAAACCAAGAATAGTTTAATAAAGGGTAAAAAGGGAAAAAATCTATTTTCTCAAAATTGGTTCTAACAATTCTGATTAAAATTCGTATCTAGGAGTTGATTAAGATTATAAACAAAATTGATATTTTAATTTTCCTATGAAAATGACTTATAGGGTACTTTACAAAAGCGGAAATTTCCGTACATCCGCAAATATTTGAGATACTAAATAACTTATCATTGCAAAATTGTAGTACTATTAAAAATTAAAAACTTTTATTTGAAATATATCTTTATAAACCAATAGTTTCTTAGTTATTGCAAATACATTAATACAATTTTGTGAGCTTTATTTGTAGAGAGATACTACTTAAGTTTTAACGCCACAATTCTCTAATGCCATAAAGTAAATAAGTAAGTCTCTCAAAAAGTTTATGTTCGTTTTGCTTTAACCTCTTAGGGGAAATGTTTGTACAGCAATGACCTATCGCTATCATTTTAGACTCAATAGTCAATATTTACCTTTTCTATTGGTCTAAACTTATAAATGAGAAATTTAATAAAAAATGTGATAACCATAAGATGTGCAACCTCTAGTATCAAAAATTTTAACCAGAAGTCGAAATTTTAATACGAGGTATTGACCCTTGTGGACCCAGTATCGATTTTTTTAAACCCAAATATACTAGTGAGGACTTTAATTCTTTCAAAAGAAAATCATAAAATTTAAATCTGAGAGACAAAAAATGTTTAACGTATCACGCCATTTTTGCTCGGGTTTGCTAGTGTATATTATTTCGTTTCACATATATTACGAGTTTTGAGTAAATATCTCCATTTTTAAACAATGTAGGGAGAAGGCCCATGTGGAGTTCCGTACCAATTATTTATAATATTAATTATAAAAGAAAATCAAAATAATTATCTTCCTTATTTTAGCCTGTTATTTGTGGCCCCTATCAAATGTAGTCTTATTGGACTCAATTAAATATTAGCTACCTTGTTTCGTTTATTCCTTATAAGTCAAAAGTATTCAAATTAGGCATTTTCAAAATAAAAACATTATGATACGTTGTGTTAAAAAACCCCAGAAAATTAATTAAATGAAAAAATCACGAACAAATCAGAAAATAATTAATTGGTGAACCTGCACCGGTGGGCACGCAGTCTCATCTTGTCTCATTTTCTGATGACGAAGTGGTCGGGGTTTGATTACAGACCAGGTGTAGGGCCTACTGAGTTTTTATTTCAATGAATGGTTTCCTACTCTCCCTAAGCGACAAATGCGAGGTACACGTAATCCTAATCTTACCTCGTCAATTCCCCATCAGTGTAAATAAACGGATAGTCCGGAAGGGGAGTGAGGCGTGGATCACGAAAAGAATAATTAAAACACAGCTTACGAACGAATTCTTTCAAGACCACCAAAGCAGACAGATCTGTTGCTTTTCTCTGATAAATAATTTCCATACCTACGATGCGTTTATCTGAGGTCGTTTGGTTGTAGCAAAGGTAACAACAATACGTCGGGCGAGTCTATGTGTGTGTGTGTGTGTGTGTGTGTGTGTGTGTGTGTGCGCTTGCGTGTGTTTGTGTGTGAGCGGCCTGCCCATCCATGTGTAACGAGCTCCGAAGATCCGGTCTGAATCGTGCGAACGATTACGTACCACAGGGGCACCACGAAATATCTGGATCCTTCCAGAGACTGGACCAACGCGGGTGGTGAGACTCACTGTTTCTATAACGTTGGAGGCAGTCCAGTGTTCGTTACCAATCTCTAACCCGAGTGATCGACGAGGTTGAATAGAGGTGAGCTGAGTTCAATCCTAGGTGGGCCTATAGAACGACACAAGGACACAGAGAAAAGGCCAGTGTTTTTGCAGTTTTTATAGCAAAAAAAAAACCCGCCTCGGTGGCGTAGTTGGCTAACGCGCTAGTCGTGTTGAGCCCGACTGCCAAAGACGGGGAGATCGAGGTTCGAATCTCGGTCGGGTGAACTGGGGGTGGTTTTTCCTAAATGGTTTTCCACTCTCCCTCCACGCAAATGCTGGTTCACTTCTTCTATTCAACCTTCCCAATTCCTAATCCAGTAGCGTAATTAGTACTTAAGCGTATAAACCGAACGGGTAGTAAGACGTGGTGCTAAATAATAATAATAATAATAGAATAATAATTTTATAGCAAAACATGTTTTCAGACAAAATAAATAAAATATTGCTTTATTTAAAAACATAGAGTTTAATTTTCTTCACATGGTTATATCAACAGTTGAATATCTTTCATGAGCTTAGTGGCATTAGATGACAAACATTTTAAATGAAGATAAAGAGTTGTCATTAAATTCCAAAACACCCTTGACTGATAATCAAAAACTGTTGATATCACCATGTGAAAAAAAGTAAACTCTTTGTTTCTACTGGAGAGATATTTACATTTATTTTGACTAAAAAAAAGTTTTGCTACTAAAACTCTCAAAAACACTGACCTTTTCTCTGCTCTTCCTACACTCCCACCTTAAAGCTAAGGTTACACGAAGTCGACCCGCACCAAACCGAATTTTCTAGCAAGTGGCCACAAGAGTTAAATATCACGGACAATTCGAATGGGTGCGGGCGCCACTGTACTCCTGTCATCGACAGTCGTGTTATGGAAGCCACAGAAGAGCAATGTTTAAAGTGTTAAGGCTCGCGGTTAACGTGATCCCGAATAATTATTCTATTTGATTGAGTGGTTAAATAAGTTAGCATCATACATAGTAAAGTAAATTTAACCCAAAACAAAAAATCCCAATAAACCCCCCTCTATTTAAAAAAAATGAAATTCATCTGAGTTGGGCTTTTTTTTAATAAATAAATAGGCTGTACAAAAAGTGATCACAAATCACAAATTTAAGAATCAAGAGTTTTAAGAATAAAAGTGCTTGTATGACTCGGTGTATGGATGTTGTTGAAACGAAGGGAGTATACAAGGATGAGGGGGGGGTGGGGGGTTAGAGAAATCTAGTGAGGATGGATTAAGTACAGAGTTGTTTTTTGAGCTATAAGCACAGTTTCTTGCCTACCCCGTAAGGGAACGGCATGGTTAGTTAAATATGTATGTATGTATGTATGTATGTATGTATATATGTATGTATGTATGTATGTATGTATGTATGTATGTATGTATGTATGTTTTATTTAGCATTACCAACACAAATAGTTAACATTAAAACCCATACCGGTGGGCACGTGGACAAAGACAAGCTCGCCTTGTCCGGTTTGCCATGACGAGGTGGTCGTGGTTAAAATCCCGGCTGAGTGTACGGTCATTTTCCCCCCTAAATGGTGTCCCAATATTCCTACACACAAAGGAGGGTACATTTCCTCCAAATTCAACATTTTTCTTTCCTATTCCTCATGATTAATTACTAGTTTTTTATGTTTCATCTCTTTTTGTGCACTCCCTCAACACCAGTTTAGGGATTCTTCATATTTACACTAATGGAATAGGGAAGATAAGGGTATAATTTAGAGAAAATGTGCCTGCATTTATGTGAAGGGAGAATGTAAAACCGTTTAAAAACACCCTCAGTACACGCACCGGCTACGAACGCCGTCCTTCACATCACCAGTAAATTGGACTAGATGAGACTGACATTTAATTGGTGTGCCAGTTGAGTAGTAAAATGTTTCCTATGTGGGAACTGATCCCTTGTTTCACAAGAGTCGTTGATCCAGATAGCTCTCGAACACGCCCGGGGGTGTAACAATCCCCCAGGATCCTCCACTGGATGTAATTTAGATAAGGCGAGCCTTGTTGTTTGGCCGTTGCGCCTTTGTTTACCCCCTGTCACGTGATCTTTCGGCGACAAATTAACGAGCAGTAAATCACCCACTACATGGTACACAGGAGCTAACAAGAACCGTCTCGTAAGGCTGGGCGCACACATGCTGACACAAAATGTTCCGAAACACGATGAAACGAAACATCTAGAAACAACGACACATAAATGTTTCAAATTATTTTTTTTCAAATGAAACATGATGACACAAAAAATATTGAAAAAAAAATCAGTCTGTGCTAAGATGGCGGCGTGTAATGTTGGTGATATCGATGCTGATGAACTCTTAGCTAAAATTTCTTGGGATTGGTTGGTTAAGCAGGAGGAATCATCAAATAGGAGATACTGGGTTCACCCTATCAACGAAAAGAGAACTGCGAAAGGTTATTTGGCAAAGTACATACAGGAGTTAAAGTAGTTCCCTGAAAATTTTTCTAACTTCGCTCGAGTAAGTTTAGAAAGATTTGATTACATCCTTGGAGTAGCTGGGGATTATATCAAGAAGTAGAATACCAGATGGAGATAAAGCATTTTCCCCGAAAAAAGGCTCTTCCTTACACTCGGGTAAGCTTTGTTCTTTTTTATAAATATAAAAATATAGACCTAATTAAAACTCATTTCACTTTTAAAATGTCATTTTGTTACAAGGGTGAATTGAAATCAGGTTCACTAAAATAAATATAGTAATTTATTTTTAAATAATTTTACCATATAAAGAGGCTTCTAATTTGGAAAATGATAATATGAAAAAATAAAAAAATCATAAAAATAATTAGGAATAACATAAGTACAAAATAGAAGGCTTAGCAAATTATTACAAAGTCATATATTTGCCTTCTCGTCCATTTTATTTACGGAATGTAGTTCTCTTTAGATTTGAATGGTTGATCAATGGCATATGAATTCAATGGCTCATATGGAGGCAGAGGATTTTTAGGTGTTGCAGTATATGCAGTGTTAGGTGTATCCTAACCAATGGAATTAACAGATTCGCTAAAGTTGGATGCATCTTCAACAGATGGGCGTACTTCTTTTGAATTCGCAGATGATTTTATGTTCGGTACATATCCAAAGGTGGATGTGCAAATGTCCCTTGAAGTCAAAGGAAAATTCGAACAAGAGGAGTAGGAATAAACTGATAAGGGGGGTGAGGTTAGAGATCTTGATGGCGCAAAGCTGTAGCTCTGTTGCTGGCAATAGATCTCATTTTCCTGCTCATCAAGATATTCATTCAGTCTTCTCATTACTTCTTCCTTAAACTTACGCGTGTCACTTGGTTTGTCAACATCAGGAACCAAGATTTTATAGAAAGTCAGGGTTTTATCCTCTTCAACTTGTGCTGTGGCTGTGGCTGGGATCATGCTTTTATAAATTAGATCATTGGACCCACTACCTTATCAGCAGGTTTCATAGGAGCTCGACAACTTTCTTTCCATGCATCTTCATTGGATGATGAAATTGAAATCTCGATTGACTTGGTATCTCTTCTGGTTTATACGATGTCTCCAAAATGTCAGATATTTCCATAGTTTGAAGGGCTCATGTAAAGTTCCATAATTTGTGATGCCCTCTTCTTGAGCTACTACGAAGGAATAGTCATTAGATGTTACATCCTCATCTACCTGGTTATCATCAGCCTTCGTTTCACATGAATCATCGGTGCAAAGGTTGCTTTCTATTTTTCGGTGCTGCCCTACAAAGTCGTTCAGAAAGGAAAGTACTTCAGCTAGGTACCATTTTTTTTAGCAGCACTTCCACTTGGAACTTACTTTTTAGTTATCGTTGGTGTCGTGCATAACCATTCCTGATCGAGTGTCATTTTGACCGACATTCACCACCTAAAATACAAAATATACACACACAATAATATATAATTTTTATAATAATTTTTTTAAATTTATGTTTCACTTAGATATTATCATTTTTTTTACAGATACTTTGCAACAGGTGAGTATTTTGTATCTCATCACTACTACTTTGCAGTTGGAGAGACTACAATTGGTGAAATTAAGATGGAAGCTTGTGAATCAATAATCAAACACTTTGAGCCTGTCTACAAGCCAGAATGTACAAGAGAGAGAGATGGATAGATATTATATCAAAGTTTAATCAAATCTGGAACTATCCTAATTGCCTTAGTGCAATTGATAGAAAGCAGGTCAGAACTTTGTGTCCATAGAATGAGGGCTCTGCTTATTTCAGCCATAAAGACTTCCATTCAACTAAATTACAGGCAGTTGTTGATGCTGAAGCATGCTTCGTGTCACTTAATGTTGGGGATTTTTGACGAAATAATGATGCCTCTGTTTTCTATGAATCTGCTTTTGGAAAGGATCTAATGGAAATTAAACTGGACGTCCCACTGCCCAAACCAATAAGCATTGAAGACAGCCAGCGATTACCACATGTGTTTGTAGGTGATGAAGGTTATCCTCTTCTAGTCAACCTAATGAGACCCTTCGCCAGAAAGCACCTAACAAATTCGAGGCGAGTGTACAATTATAGACACTCAAGAGCACGCCGTATAGTTGAATGTGCTTTTTGTATTCTAAGCAAGAAACTTGGTGTATTCCAAAGAGCTTTTTTGCTTCATCCTGATAAAGTTACAGTGATAACAAGAGCCTGCTGTGTACTGCACAATTTTATTCTAAAACGTAATCGATTGGAAAGTTTTGACATTTCTCACGAAATTTTGAACTTAAGAGAGGAGGAAAATGAGGATACTGATAGGAGGGCAACCAGAGCTCCAAGCCATGCAGCTTTTTCTGTTATAAATACTTTTGTCGACTTTATTCAGCCAGTGGAATGGCATCTACCATGGAAAAAGGAGTATGCAAGAGTGGTTTTGAATAAGTAAAAAAAAGACACATTTTGTAAAAGAGCAGCGAAACCTAAAATGGCAAATTGAGTTGAAATCTTGTTCTAGTTTTGATTTTTCACTCCAAAAAATCTTGTGTATACAGTACTAGAAAATGTTAACAAAATACCCTTATAGATTTTTTAATTTAAAAATCATATTAGGTAAAATCACAAAATCAAAGCAATTTATCATTATTATTAATATGTATTATTTTAAAAACACACGAGTACCTGGCGAGTAAACAAAGGACACAGCCGAGTTTAAATGATTTAAACATTTGGGCATTTATCACAGAGAGAATAAAAATAATCGTTAAAAATGTGGTGACAATTAGAAAGTTACTTTTTTGCCTAGAAGGAACTGGCCACATAACAAACTACGGAAACTAGTCCGCCGGATGCTGGTCGCAGACGCAAGACGTGCTGGGAATCTCACCTTAAAGGAGCCTCTACAGCCTTATCCCTTACCAAATTGTCCACGGGGCCGTGCTAGGTGTGATCTTTGTGAGTTCAGGAATTAAAATGATCTTTTCTGTCATCGATATAAATGTGTACTATTACTACTGAGGAAAGTGAAGCAGTCATTTATAAGTTGAAATCTATTTTTTCCAGATTAGATGTCCCGGATGTTTTATTGTTTTATTGTTTTTCAACGGTCATAGATTTGTTCAATTCGCCAAGGAGTGGAATTTTTAATCAATTAAATGTAGCCCTAGCTATAGCCAATCCAACGGTTTGTCTGAAAAAGGCGTTAGTATAGCAAAAAATATATTACGACGAGCAGTCCTAGGGTCTGTTGACATTTACTATTCTCTCCCTAGAGAACATTCCGCTCAAACATCTCGGCTACTCACCGGCCCCGTTATTAATGTCTAGATCTTTGATGTCGAAATTACCATGTACTGTATGTTGTCAAACTTACATTCACAAATAGTTGATTACCCTACAGTCGCCAGGAAACGTGAAGAGCATAGTAGTAGGCAAGCTAACTATTATAACAACGGTACTAAGGTGCTGACACCTTTAAAGCCTGTGGATCTCATTTACTACAAGGATAAATTTAGTGATTCTATGGACTATTGGAGCAAGGGAATGATTGTAATAACCTTCACTGTCTATAAGTATTATTTAATACGTAGTCAGTCTGGAAATATAAATGGTAAAAGTAATAGAAAGTTCTTTAGACTCTGTTCCCCGGTAGTGCTGCCAACTGAACCTAGTAAGCCTGGAGGGGGGGAATAATGGCACAACATATAGGCCTAGTGATAATTCTTTCTTTAAGATTGGTTTTACATATCCAGTTACAGGAGGGCCACATTCATCGGGGGTAGCGGGGGAGTAGCTCTGTGTTACAACCTGGAGTACCCTCCTCTCCAACAACCACAACAATGGTAACTAGGAGTGGCCGGGAGGTAAGGCCACCAAAATATCTTAAGGATTTTGTCTGATATTGTAAGTCTCTGATGAGAGATGTCTGTTGTAGGGTTACTCAAATTTCAATGTTTAGAAGCTCTGAGAGGAGGTGTGAAATATGTTTGTACAAGGGCTAATATTATTTTGTAGTATGTCTAATCTTCTGCAAGGAGGTGTGGGATGATTATGTATTGTTGTGTTAGCAATATGTCATCATGTGACCACCATGGTCACATGATACATCACTGATATAATATTGTATATGCTCAGCAGCGTGTGTATTAATAGATAATTATAAAAGGCGTGAAACAAATCATCAAAAAAATTGTAAAGTTCATCAAGCCAGTGATAGGAATCTTCTAATGTTAAAATCTAACAGCACTACACATCAATGCTTTATTCCTGCGACCATAAAAATACTGTTTGTATAAAGATTGTATCTACTACATCCTTTGTTGTGATTTATATACTTCCTAATACCATCTAACTAACTCTCGAAAGTCCATAGCTGCCAGTAATGTCGTATTCAGAAAAAAAAAAAATTACAGGATGGGCAAAATCATCCAATTAATTATATTTATACCTTATATCATTCATGTGGAAATTAATTTAGAAGAAAAAGATGTTTGAAGCCAAGTTATATAAATCGTTTATGAGTCGGCTAATAAATAATTATCTCTGTATAAATGATAAGGAACATTTTGTTTTATAAAATGTTACTAACGAACTTAATATCCAGTTGTTGTTTTTTGAGATGAGAGTAGAGGACAAGCTTACATAAACTCTTATTGAGGTTTTCACGAAAGTTTTCCAGCAAATATATTTAAAATCTATTCAGAGATTATCTCAATATTTGTATTTATATTTAACATGGTCAAACCATTGAATCATTCCTGACCCTTTGTTGATCTAAAGTAGGTTTTAATTCTATTCGATGAACTCGAAGATCGTTCTGCTGTTGAAGTAGTAACTGGTGGTTTTCAAAGCCACTTGATGTTTGGAAACACAGACGCAAATCTGTAAGCTTCCATTGGCGTATCGACTTTTTTTGGATTTCTTTAATAACAATAATTATACATGAAGTACCTCTATTGTGGGTGTACAAACAGGATTTATGAGTTTTTGCTGTATTTAGTATCTCTTAATAGTTTTTCTTTTGTAGCTAGAGAAAATGAAAACAATTGCTGTATGATTTCCGAAAATCGACAAGAGGGCACGTGCTCCTATGTCCCTACCCTGCATCCGTCGTTGGTCACCAGAACGCAAGCTCGCCATTCTACACTATCCTGTGACACTTCCATCCAATCCCTAGACTGACACCAGGCCTCCTTCAAATCTATTTTAACATTATCCTCCCATCGACGTCTTGGTCTATTAAGGGTTCTTTTATATTCAGGTTTCGTAACTAAAATGTTGTGTACCCGCATGCAATTACCCATATACACCACATGACTACTCCACCTTAAACCATTTGGGGATGTATATAAACAATAATAATAATAATAATAATAATAATAATAATATAACCCTAATTTACTATGCAACTTCCTACATTCTCCTGTTTGTTCATTCCTAATACCCAATGCAATAATTTACTGTTTTGACCATTATGAGAGCTACATTTATTGTAATTTTAATGTTTAACGCTAGAATATAGTTTTACTGGCACCACACATCTGTCTACCTGCAATATATCATTGGTTAGAACAAAAATAAAATTATGTATGTATTTGATTATAGCATATATCGATTAATCAATCACAAATAATTAATTGTTTATTTATGTTATCGAACTTATATTTGTGGTTGTGGTTCATACAAACTCGCTAAAGGAAATAAGCTATTTTTTTCTACCTAACACAAGTTGAATCGCAGCTAATGAATTTTGATTGATATACAAGCAAAACTATGTTACTAATTAAAAAGAAAGCTTATTACCAACAAAACAATGCTATGTTTATACAACTTAAGTTTTTTTTAATTGTCAAATATTTTGAATTTTAGGTAAATTCAAACGATCATTTCATTAATTTTATTTATTTCACATCTGCTTAGCACTATTTATCTTTTAAAAAGTAAGACAAATTAATTTTTTACCTCCAGGAGAACATCATATATTAAATCTATATTAAACCAGTAGTAATTTTACAACAAATAGATTATATCAGGGAATATAGTTTAGAGGTAGTAGTGGCTAACGTACTTTCTAAACTGAAAAGATATACAAATTTTACAATAATACACTTATTATAGATTTACTTTAAAACATCCTTCAAAATGCAATTACAATTTAGAATGAGAACCCCAAACATGATTACATTTAATTATGTCATAAAAATAAAAAACATTTTTCATTGGCTTAAATAACTATCAACTAGTTTTATGGTTTAAGGTGGGGATGTAGGGAAGGCAAGCGTTTTTGTAGTTTTTATGGTCAAAATTTGTTTGGCCAAAATAAAAAAAAGATATTGCTTCAGTACAAACATAGAGTTTAATTTTTTTTTCACATGTTGATTTCTACATTTCCTGAATATTTGTAATGAGCATGGTGACATTATCTAACAAACTTTTTAAATAAAGAGAAAAATTTGTTATTAAATTCCAGAACACCCTTAATAGATATTTAAAAAAAATTGTGATTACCATGTGAAGAAAATTAAATTCTATGTCTATACTGAAACAATATTTTATTTATTTTGGCCAAAATATATTTTGCCATAAAAACTGCAAAAACACTGACTTTTCTCGCGTCCCCTACACTCCCACCTTAAGCGCAAGTCTATTTCCCAATTTATATTGTAACCTGCTCGTTGGATACAACATTACCAAGGAGTTCACTTATATCACAAGAATAATTATAAACACGTTCGAAAGATAGTCTATATGTTGTATGGGAAATACTAAATTACAAAATATAAAGCAAATTAGGGTAATAATTTTTTCGCCCTTCAAAATGAGCCATGTTGTCCCATTAGTGTAAAATTTTAGTACATTTGAATGATTTTTTATTTTAATTACTGACTATAAACGCCCAAGAAAAAGTAATTTACCATTAAACATTATTAAAACCATTGCCACTAGTTCCTCCAAATCCCAAATAGCTTTTAGATACATTTAATATTCATAAAGGTGCTTGACCTTAGGGGGCTAAAGTACTGGGCCCCATAATACACCCAATTTCCCCCTCCCCTCACAACCAGAAAGTTTTAATTGGCTACGGCCATGATTGTGTGCCTACCCAAAGTAAATTTCTGGGCCCGCCACTGTATTAGAACCCGGCATGTCTTGTCGCTTGGACTCGATAGCGTTTTTCATCTTTTAATTATTTGATTGGTGCATTTATCTATTGCGGAGCTTTGATATTGGCGCGAGAGGGTGCGCATAGGAGACATGGAAACGAGATTGTTCGCGCAGATTGGGGGAAGATTGCGCACCTGAAACATGAAAGCCACTAAGTACCGAAATTTCAAAAACTCACAGCAGTACAATTTCTTACAGTTCCCAGTAATTTCATGTTCAACCCATTTTTAGGAAGATTATTTTGAAATATTTCATATGAATCCTACAATTAATTTATGAATATTGAGTTTCCACATTTTAAAGTGTGTTTTAATAATCGTGATACTCAGAGACTAACATATTTCTTTATCTAAATGGCACTTAGCTCTTTTGTATATATTTACTATCGTAAATAGCAGTCCAAGCTGCGCACGCATATTCCGCCGCAAGGACCAATGAACGCATCCCGTTAAATCTCGGAACTGCGTTATAAAGGTTTGCTCTTCCACCCATCAGACAGCAGCCCTGCTGATAACATATAGTTTACGATATTTACACGATTTACTGAGACACGAGATAAACATTTTTGACTTAATAACCTCTGCTTGAATGTACTGTACAGTACAGTCCGTGATAAAAGACTTAACATGCATGCATATTATTGAAACTAAGAAAACTTGAGAATTGGGGCAATGGTAGCAGAATCATCACCCCCACTTCCCGCCCTACACCCCAAACTTCTTAAATCTGGGTGCCCCTAAAATCTATTTAAAGTGGTCTATACTAGGAGTTTTCTTGAATTTTAGTATGCACCAGGAATATATTTGGAATTCTTCTTAATTCAGAAATTTTTGAAAGTTCGATGTCTCTACAAGCCAGTTGAAGTTTTGAAAGCATGATGCCTCTAGGACAGGGATTCTTAATCTGGGGTCGACCGACCCCAGACCCCCAAGGAGCTTGGGGATATATTTCAGTGAGGCCGTGGACCTGAGTGGGGGAAAAAAGTCATCTTTGTTTTCACTAACCTCTAACTGAAATGTAGCATCTCCTTCAATAATTATGAATGCAGGCAGCAGACCACGGTAGTACAAGCAGTGCATGTGACTTGGTAACCAATAATCAGATAACTGCATTTCAATATATTTGGGTTTTTTTTAAGTCCTGTGTATTTTATTTTATGTCATTATTGTGAGGAGGGGGCTTGACCAGTTTGACTAAGATGGCACAAAAAAGGTTAAGAATTCCTGTTTTGGTCTACTCCAAATAAATTGTTGAGTATTAGATGCATTCCGAAGCTATCTAAGGTCTGTTTTTAGTGGTAATTAGAGTTCAGTGCATCCTTTTCTAACACCTAATCAAATAATTATTCCTAACATGTGTGTGTGTCGTGTGTTACGGGTTTTAGAGCTTGTCTGGGCTATCCGCTATTTTAGGTTCACAGGAAGTGGAGGGTGTAAATCACACGGGAGGAAAACATTTTTAAAATATGTATTTATCGAGGAATATCTATATAACTAATTATATAAATTTATATAATTGTTTGGCTGCAGAGGATGAAATCATCCTAAATCAGCCAGTCCTGGACGAATTTTCTTTCTAAAAAAAAAAAGTTCCAAAGAATTTACACAGTTCTTGACGATTGGCATTAAAAATACGTGCTTCTGCTCAATCGACACCTTCCAGGATTTATTGTTAGCACCTTTTTAATTATTTTTACAGCCCCGCATCTTACTACCTGTTCGGGCTATGCACACCCCTTTTTAATTGATCCTGAGTTAGTCGACCACTGATTGGCTGTCGCTCAAAATAATAAACTTGAGAAGCGGTTGTATTCCATCAGTCCCCATCCCATTCTCAATTAACATTAAATATACACATTTCGACGAAAAAAAAACAAATTTATTTTAAGACCAACTTTCGCTTTGTATTCGAGAATATTAAAGGGGAGTGAAATAAATCTAGAGAGGGTAATTTTATGCCAACCTCCTTGGGGGTAAACTCTTTATTCTTTAAGGGGGGGAAGGAGATGTCTTCTTTGCCCCAAACCCTCACCCTTGGTTCCACCGACACTGAATTGGGATACGTCCTAGTAGATAGTTGTTAAGTTGGTTTCTTGAAACAATTTTATAAAATAGATTCACAAAGGTTGTATTGGTTGATTTAGTAATATATTTATTACAAGTCATTGTTGATTTATTCTAGACTAAGATTAACTTAAGATGGTTATACAATTCAAAACCTAAACTTGGAAACATTTAGGGTTTTTATTTGAATGTGTGACTTTAAGAATTCGAAGCATGGCACATTATTGTGACCTCAGAATCATAAAGTTTTGACTTTACAAATTCAGAATGTTGGAAACATAAAGTCAAAGGCCTTTGGCTAGCTAATCAGGAAGAAATATTTTCTTTTGGGTGTTTATAGTGTGCTAAGACTATAATATAAATGTCTTCAACCATATTTTCATATAAATGTAATTTATGAAAATAGAATAAGACTATGAAAGTTATATGATTACTCTTAGAGCAGAAGACATTCGATTAAATAAATAAATAATATAAAACGCTTTAAAGCAGTCAACTATTTAACTTAGTACAAAATAAGCCACGAGACGTTAAAATTGTATTTTCTCGATTCTTGCAGTTTATTGGCTGAACATTTATTGTGACTTTCAACCCAGAATTGTAACTTATTTGACAAATTAGGGATGTTAGAAAATTAAAGTAAAATTTGTTTTGACTGGTCAACCAATTCTATAGATATTTAGAGTCTGCTAAAGATAGACGATAAATAATCGTTTCAGCCATATTTTCATGTAATTATAATGTTTGAAAATGTAACATGACTACGCAAGTATTATGGTAGCTATGGGATAAGATACATTCGTTCTATTTCATAATTAATAATTATTTATCACGTTAAATACCTCATATAAAATAAATAAAATATTAATATAAAATTAATTTACAGGAGTCAACTTATTGAACTTAATACAAATACGCCTCTTGAGTCTTGATTTCATCGTTGTATTTTTATCAATTCTTGATTTTCATTGGCTAAATCTTTTATTTTCCTAGTTAGTCATAGATTTGTTTTTGTTACGCTCCGCTTCTTACCAACCGCTCGGGCTAGCTGCATATTTACGATAAAGGGTTAAGAATGAGGAAGGGAAATTTTTAGAAATGTACTCGCATTTGCATCGGGGCAAATTTGAAAACCATTTCGAGAAAACATCCTAATTATTCCTATCCGGTATCTGAACCCTGACCGCCCCATTACCAGCAAACCAGACTTTATGAGCTTGACGCTTCGATCGTGTACCCACCGGCACGGGTAGCTTCAAGAGTTTGCGATTTGTTCTTCGTGAAACACTTCGCAGTAAATTCAACTATTTTATTACCAGCCTAGACAAATTTATCGTTACATATACACCTTTTGCCTTTCAGATACACCCTTCACATACACCCTCTAAGCACACCGTTCAGGATTCCCCCCCACCCCCGGCCCCACACTCCCACACACACGTCTTTCTCGTTCCAACACTATTCCAAAGCGTGATTTCATTGTCTCTCGAGGTTTTATCGTCTCCTATTTGTCTTTGACGACAGGTAAATAGTGTGCATGTATGTGTGTGTGTCTGTGTGTACTCACGTGCTATGTTATTACGCAACGGTGATAATTATTAGAAGAGGGAGGGAGGTGGGGGAATGCAGGTGTACACCTCGCACCGGATAGCTTTGAAAACAGCGGATAGTGGTTGAAACGAGGGTAGGGGAGACATACCCATACCCGTTGCGCATTTTCAGAATCGTACCACCCAGTATGGGGCCATATACGGTGTAGCTAAGTGAGAACTAGCAAAAGTTACCAAATCTACTATCATGTATTCATTCGCCAAGCCATATGATCTGCAAGACCATATTATGTTAAGTTGTTATCACTTTTGGCAATCAAAATTTCACAACAAACAATTTGTTTTAAAATTAGTTTTTGCTGTTAACAGATTTTACATGAGTGAAACAAGAACTTATGAAACTAACCATTCGGATATTTATTTTTTTGTGGAAGCGACGCCCGCAGTCCACTTAAAAGTGGTTTATAAACAAGAGCTTCTAAAAGGCTATGCTCTCTTCAGAAATTAAGATGTCGAACCAGGCAAAAAGAAGGTGGTTGATGACGTCATAAAACCGTCCTTAGTTGTGTTCATGCGCATGTGTCTACAAAGTAAAAACGTTTTATTTGGAAACTAATAATTTGTATCGCTCTTTCTCTAAGCTACACTATTATATCTCTTGTTGCCACAACCACGAAAAAAAAATAGTTTTGTTAAAATCTTTTTTTTCTTTCAATTGGCTAAAAGAACCTTCTGCTAGCTGTCACTTACCGACACTCTTACCGTATATGCGGTTTATTTAAGAAATAGAGTGCTCATTGTAGCTGCGCAATAGTTCAAAAGGGATGTAGTAATTGGAATTAACTGATCCCGGGGCAAAAAACCGTATTTTTCTAATTAAAAAATGATAATAATATGGACTCGTATGTTAGAACGGGGATACATAGAATTGAACTGTTGATATACCTGGAAAATGGAGGAAAACTGCTAAACATATTACGTGATGAACCAATTTTATACAATATTTATTGTATTTTTTTTTATTTTTTTATTTATTTAGCACCGCGTCTTACTACCCGTTCGGGTTATACGCTTAAGTACTAATTACGCTAATGGATTAGGAATTGGGAAGGTTGAATATAGAGGAAGTGAACCCGCATTTGCGTGGAGGGAGAGTGGAAAACCATTTAGGAAAAACCACTCCCAGTTCACCCGACCGAGATTCGAACCTCGATCTCCCCGTCCTCGGTGGTCGAGCTCAACACGACTAGCGCGTTAGTCAACTACGCCACCGAGGCGGGTTATTTATTGTAGTTTATAGATAATATTGTACTATGATTTTCACTATTTTCCGCATGGTCTAAGGCGATACTTTCACAGTAGACAATACTGCCGATGGTGGAGAGATCGAGGTTCGAATCTCATTCACGTGTACTGAGGGTGATTTTTTTACAAAATGGTTTTCCACTCTCCCTCCACGCAAATGTGGGTACACTTATGCCTACTCTAAATGTAGCCTTTATAATGCCATTAGCGTAATTAGTACATAAACGTGTAGCCCATACGTTGCTGAAAAAGATTTATGATAACAAAAATGAAATAAACCGTATCGGTGATAGCCATGGTCCAACGCGTCACTCTCATGAGAGTGGATTGCCGGTGACATGGAGCTCGGGGCTCAAACTTCGGTTGGGTGTACTGAGGGTTTATTTTTATTTATTTTCCCTCTATGAAAATGCAGAGGTATTTACACTAAAACTAAACACTCCTAACCCTTATCCCACTAGAGTAATTAATGTATAGCCAGTGGGTACTAAGAAGCCGCGCGAAAAAAAAAGTATTTTTGACTATTCTATTCAAATAATTCTAGTATTAAACATAAAAACCATCCAATGCTGTGCCTCTAGGCAGCTGACAGACATCATTCAATGTTGGCCTCATGCGCAGAAGCCACAAATCAGTCTACCCCTTTCTTTGTCAATGTATGCGGCACACGTATGTCTTGTTGACACAATTCCAACTCGGACACAACGCGAGCCGTGTTTTGCTACATGTTCAATATAATATGTATGAAACACTATATACAGGACGAACTGAACCCCCCCCCCTTTTTTTTTAAGATGAAATAGTCCAACCAACACCATAGATCAGTCGGTAGCGCGTTTGTACACTAATTTAAAGCCTAGTACGCACTTGGAAACATTGTTTGACAACTTTGATCGGAAACAGAATGTTTGGAAACAGTTAAAAAAAACATTGTTTCGCGTCCAGAGTTCAGTTGAGCGGAAGAAGTCTGTCGAGGAGGATGCTACTATGGCGTGTACTTAAAAAAATTAATGTGCTCTCTTCAACATTGCACACGAAGGGCCTTTAACTTTTTTTTATCCACTTCATTCGGACCAACTGAGTAATTTTAGCTTATTTCCTTATAAACATTCCGTTTTTTGACGCGATTTTATAGTCCACGGATCTCACATCCCACAACAATGTGTTTGTGTGATATATATTTATAAGTTCCGGTGTCTTTTCGGTTGACCATGGCATGACAAACGACAAACCAGGAACTGATGTAATCTCTGTGAACAGCAGAAACAAACTGGTCCACGTTGTTTGTTGCAGGTAATGTTGGCAAACCCGTCCAGACAAGCAAACATTGTTTCTTTTAGCCCATTTCATTGAAATGGATGACAAGAAAAATGTTTCCTTCTCGTAAAACACGTTTATTTGTTTCCAAACTGTTTGAAAACAATTTTTCCAGGGACATGTTTCCTAATGCGTATTAGGCTTAAGAATCATGAGTTCGATTCCCGGCAAGGCTAAAAATGTTCTTATTGGCGAAAGTGCGGCTTATTTTACAGTTGATAAGTAGACGGCTGGGGGGTCGGTCTATTCTAGAATTAAGTTATCTTGTAAATCGTATGGTAATTTAATAATTTGGTTCAGAAGTGAACATAAATATTCTTAATTTTTTTAAATTTATTTAGCACCGCGTCTTGCTACCCGTTCGGATTATACGCTTAATTACTAATTACACTAATGGATTATGAATTGAGAAGGTTGAATTTAGAGGGAGTGAACACGCATTTTCGTGGAGGGAGAGTGGAAAACCATTTAGGAAAAACCACCCCAGTTCACCCGACCGAGATTCGAACCTCGATCTCCCCGTCCTTGGTGGTCTGGCTCAACACGACTGGCGCGTTAGCCAACTACGCCACCGAGGCGGGTAATATTCTTAAAAGAAAATGCACACGCACTAACGTGTAGCGAGGATGGAAAACCCAACGTGGAGAATATCTTCCGGTGAACCCTACTGAGAGATGAGCCTCGACTTCTCAGTAAAAAGGTACCTAAGCTCAAATGCAATCTGAGTCTAACTACTTAGGTCGTTCATCCACCACTACGGGTGCTGGCTAGCGTGGTCGAGTGGTTAGGGTGGCCTATGTTAAGTTCGTTGAATACAGTCAGACCGGGTGACTGTGTTGTCTAGTGACGTGTGATCCACCCTTTCAGCTCCGCAGAGCGATGTGTACCCTTTCCAGAAGAGAAAAGGGGGAAAGAGATAGAGTGATAGAGATGTCTCGCAGTCGTGGCAACTGAGAGATTTGTACACGACATTAAAAAACAAATACTTCAACAGTTGGTACTTGATGCTTGGCTAGAACGATACATTTCCACAGATATTCACGCATGTCTTAAAGTGAGGGCTTTACACTAATTTAATACACACATTTAGGGTTAACAGCACCAGTGACAAGGTGGCCACGTGGTCTAAGGCGTCAACATTGAAAATGACTGAATTTACAGTGACAGGTTTTAAGTTATGGTCCAAATTCCGGCCGGGTGCGCTTGGGGTGGTTTTCAAACATGAGATTTTCACTGTGGGTTTTTCATTCTCTCCCCACGCTGATTCGGGTGAACTCTCCTCATCCAGGCCCAACCCATTGAATATAAATTGTGTAGCCAACATCGATGGGCACGAGGGCTAAGGTGTCAAACTCGTCTAGCTTTGTTGGCAATTGGCAAGGAGATCTGGGCTCAAATCTCTCTAGGGTGACTGAGGTTTTATTTTTTAAATAGTTTTCCACTCTTTCTCTCTCTTCCCTCACAAATGCTGGTTCATTTCATTTACATTTTACCACACTCATCCCTACTTCATTATTGTAAATAAATTGCTAGCCCAGACGAGTGGCAAGACACGAAGGATTTGTTTGTTTTAAAACGCATGAATTAAAAAAAAAGTTAAGTAACCCAATTTTTGAATTTGTTCTAAGGGCATGCCGCATAACACGAAAATGAGTAGATCCAACAAACAAAGCACCCATTGATATGCTCTGCCAAAATAACTGCCCGTGATACACACAATCTAAGATAATACCTCGCATACCAGGTAATTTATATCACCATTTTTTAATTCCAAATACATGCTTTAATTGTCATGAAACCTTGTTTGTTGACACCGATAAGGACGACCAATCACAGAGAAGAAGAGGCGGGGCTTATGTATTAAAAAAAAAATAGCAAGTTCTTGTTGATAAAAAAAAAAGAAACTGTTATCATGAAGACAACTTTGTTTGCGATGAGCTTAGATGATATTTAGATCATGAGAGGATAAATTGGGGAGGGGGTTCCTTACTGTAATATGGGTCGTCTTACGCCCATCCTTGTGCCAGAGCTGTCAGGGAGACTGGCTACAGCTATATGTGGTTTTGATTTAATTCCTGGAGGGGCCCATATGTGGTATTTATACAAACATAGGTAGTTGGTTTCCGACCGACAGGATTATAATATTGCTTAGCGCTTCTTACTATGACTCCTAAAGCTCAGTAAAGTCGCGTTTGCACTATGTGGTATGTGATAATGTTATATAGCAAAGGCTATATAACCACGAAATACAACTTTGCTATATAACATTTGCTAGATACAATTTTATCAGAGGAGAAACATGTGCTATTAAAACTTATAGCGGATTACTACGTGTCTCTGCAACAAATTTAGTTGAGTTCAAAATTACGAGAAGAGAGGAGGAAAATTCTCGCGGTTTGGTTATTATTCGCTTGAACGATAAAGTAAATGAACATCTATATGACGGGACCCGCCTCGGTGGCGTAGTTAGCTAACGCGCTAGTTTCGTGTTCAGCTAGACTGCCGAGGATGGGGAGATCGAGGTTTGAGTCTCGCTCAGGTGAATTGGGGGGGGGG
>CABFWO010001437.1:34209-52095 GCA_902155825.1 Timema genevievae | reverse complement strand
CCCAGGGTCATTCTTCACTCATATTTTAAGGCAGAGCCTATGATGGACGTGCGGAAATCGTCGGCTACAAGTATGTGATTATATTAATATCACGAGCTATCTATCAGATAACGCAGCCATCTTCGACTCAGTAGTTGGCTTATTGCAGCCATTTGAACAATTATTATAAAATATGAGTGAAGAATGACCCTGGGCACGGGACGAATCCTGGATAGCTCAGTGGTTAGAGCATTGGCGTACTAAGCCAAAGATCCCGGGTTCGATTCCCGTGTCCAGGTGTCATTTTTCAATTTTCAGAATATAATATTATTGTTATTATTACTAGCACCGCGTCTGACTACTCTTATACATACTTACGCTAATGTGTAATGGTAGGGTGATTGTGAGATGAAATGGAGGACCTACATTTTAACGTGGGATTCGAATTACGATAGATTAATACACGTATTGTCAGAGGTGAAGGAAGGGTTTGGCAATCAGATAAATATGTGCCGGGACTGAGGATTGAGCCCCGCACCCCCAGCACAGAGGTCTGACACCTTACCCCTAGACCGCCAGGTCACACTATAACTTAGTAATATAGTCGCTCACTTGCCCCAACGAGTTATACAGGCACAGCAGTTATTGCGTCACTTGTTCAGCTCTCCAGAGAATATATAGTAGCTTCATGACTTCTTTGGTGCTGACTGACAGCTCACAGCTGACAGCTGACGGCTTTGAAAAGTTACCAGACCAAATTATGTATCCCTACGCTGAACCATATGATCTAAAAAAAATGTGTTTAACAGCTGTAACTTCTGACAGTCAAAATTTAGGTATATACCTAAATGTTGACTGTCAGAAGTCAGCTGTGAACTGTCAGTCAGCACCAAAGAAGTCATTGAGCTACTGTACTTATCATTGGGTCCGATATTGCCTGCAATACTTCGAGTAATTAAAGTAACACTTTCAAGTAATTAAAGTGACACTTTCAAGTAAAAACTTTTTTTTTGTGTGTGTGTGAACCGCGTCTTACGGTCCATTCACACATTTACACTAAAGTTGTGACCGGCCTCTTGGCCTAGTGGTCGGCAACCCTGGCTACTGATCTAGAAGTCCCGGGTTAGATTCTAGGCGGTACCATAGGTATTTTTTACCGAAAGGGGAAATGTTCTTACGGTCTCGTTGATTAGATTTAAGATTTCCACTGGCTCCACAGAATAATTATCACCATCACCACATCATCACATTGCGGGCGTGAGGTGTAGACAACCTCCAAAGTACACCCTGGGCAACGCTCTGTCCCCACAGAGCGACTAAAAGTCTACATCATGTGGCGACCGAACTAGATTCTGCATCTCTTACGGTCAAATATGACATACGCTAGAGAAAAAAAAATCTAGTGGAGTAGGGATGATGAAGTTGGGATTTATATAAAATATACTCGGATTTGCGAGTGAGAGTGGAAAACCATTTAGGAAACATCCTTCTCAGTATACTTGATAAGGATTCGAACCCCGATCTCTCCATCCCCAACAGTTAAGTCTATCGTGAGAGTGACGCCTTATACAATTTGACCAATGATGCAGTTAAGTTAAGACTTTCTCTCCAAGCTATATGTTTAGAACTAGTTGATAAGATGAGTTTAAGTAAACGCACCCGCATTCGCATGAGAAGATGCCAATCATCTGCACCGTGTTCCTTGGGGAGGAGACTAAACACCCGGGCGAGTGCCAGGAGCGCGGACCGCTAGCCTAACCCCCCCCCTCCGATGGTTGGTTCAGTGACACACCCACCTCCAGACCAGACCAGACGCGTCACGCCCCACGGGACGTCGTGAGACACTTTCCTACACACGCATCCCTCACACTATAGGTGAGGTGGCGAGGAGGGCAGAAAACACTCAAGTCTGAGATCCTTTGGACGAGTCACGCATGCGCACTTTACGATGAGCAACAGACTGAGGAACTAGCGTTTAGTGTATCAACATTTCAAACACAACTTTCCTTCAGCGACACGTCTTACCATCCCTCCAAGCTATCCTCATTTTTACACTGATCAGGATGGAATGAGGGAGATATAATCATTTGATGGGGGAAACCATTTAGTGAAAAAAAGAAAGCAACTGGAATTCGAACCATAACCCCCAGCTATCACCGTTAAACAAGACTGATGACTTTGTCCACTTACTCACTAGTGCTGTGGTCTTATACGTAATACGTTTTAACACAATTTTTCATTTTAGATATTTAACTTGCTTTTCTGAACCGATTGATTATATTCACCCACGAGAATTTCTATGAGCGAGAGTGAAAGGGCCTGCCAATTTTACCGGTATTTTCACATACCTTCCAGGGTTCTTTTAATTCCATAATCGACATGAGACCGACAGCTATACTTCCCTTCAGAAGGAAGTTGTGCTACAGATTTTTATCACTCAAGAAAATTCCGTTGACCCCAGCTGGGCTTGAAACCACGAACATAGAGTCCTGAGGCAAGAACTTTTCCCCAAACCCACCTCATTGGCGTAGTTGTCTAACGCGCTAATCGTGTCGAGCCAGACTGCTGAGTTCGGGGAGATCGAGGTTCGAATCTCGGTCGTGTGAACTGGGGGTGGTTTTTACTAAATGGTTTTCCACTCTCCCTCCACGCAAATGCGGGTTCTCTTCCTCTAAATTCAACCTTCCCAATTCCTAATCCATTAGCGTAATTAGTACTTAAGCGTATAACCCGAACGGTTAGTAAGACACAGTGCTAAATTAAAAAAAAAGAAAATACTTTTCCCCAAGACCAGCAAGGTCAATAACACTATTATTATTTAAAGGTATGTTCTAAGTGTAGCAGGTTCGCTATGGAAAGTGCACACGCATTAGCGTGGTGACGAGAGAGGTAAAAACCACACTGAGTAATCACATGTGGGAAACCATACCCGATGCACCCGGCCATGATTCGAAACCTCAACCACTGGTGTGGATATAAATTGATGTTATGGTGATTTAAATGGAGATGGCAACTTACAACTCAAACAACCTTATCTGGGATTCTTTTAGCACTACATTTTACAACCCGTTCGTATTATACGCTTATGTCCTAATTCATCAATGGTTTTAGGGATAAGGATATTTATATTATTTATAGAAAGCTTACTCACATTTACGTAGAGAGAGATAAAGAGAGAGAGTGGAAAACCATTTCGAAAAAACCACCCCCAGTACATTCAACCGAGATTCGAGCCTTGATCTTCCCGCCATTGGCAGTCTAGTGCACTACAAGAGCAGCGCCTTAGATCATGCGGCCACCGAAGCTGGTAATATCAAATTACCTTTAGTGTTGATTAGTCCATATTTATTTATTTTATTTTGTAAAATTGCCATAACTTTAAGAATACAAAGTGTTTGCAACTTCCATAAAGAAATTACCCGCCTCGGTGGCGTAGTTGGCTAACGTGCCAGTCGTGTTGAGCTCTACCACCGAGGACGGGGAGATCGAGCTTCGAATCTCGGTCGGGTGAACTGGGGGTGGTTTTTCCTAAATGGTTTTCCACTCTACCTCCACGCAAATGTGAGTTCACTTCCTCTAAATTCAACCTTCCCAATTCCTAATCCATTTAGTGTAATTAGTACTTAAGCGTATAATCCGAACGGGTAGTAAGACGCGGTGCTAAATAATAATAATAATAATAATAATAATAATTAAAAAACATAAAGAAATGCCAAGCCGTTTGTGTTAAGTGCGCAAAGATATTAATTATTACAGTGGGTAAACTTTGAATAAAACCAATAAGCCAATCTCAGTCAAAAAATTAAAAGATGCACTAACTATTGTATAAATACAGTTACCGTTAAAAAAATACCTATTATTTTGTGTTACAGGTGGTCTTTCAAGTTTATTTTTTTAGAAGGATGTTAACGAAACAAGAAATAAACTCAAAAATAACTTCCGAGTATAATAATATTAATAGCCATCACCAGGAAAGTAGGGATTTCAACAGGGAACTATATTAAAGAACAGCCAAACAGGTATTGAAACAGAAATGGGCATGTTAGTACTGTACCGCTAATAATTACTGGAACAGAAAGTGACAAACAAATACCACCAGGGCCCCAGGAAAATATTGGAACATAACGTGACATATTACTACCACCAAGAAGGTATTGGAACAGAGAGGGACATATTACTACCACCAAGGAGGTTTTGGAACAAAGAGGTACATGTAAGTACCACCAAAAAGGCATTGGAACAGAGAGGGTCATATTACTACCACCAAGAAGGTATTGAAACAGAGAGGGACATATTACTACCACCCAGGGGGTTTTGGAACAAAGAGGGACATGTTAGTACCACCAAGAATGTTATGGAACAAAGAGGGACATGTAAGTACCACCAAGAAGGTATTGGAACAGAGAGGGACATGTGATTACCACCAAGGAGGTTTTGGAACAAAGAGGGACATGTAAGTACCACCAAGAAGGTATTGGAACAGAGAGGGACATGTGATTACCACCAAGGAGGTTTTGGAACAAAGAGGGACATGTAAGTACCACCAAGAAGGTATTGGAACAGAGAGGGACATGTGATTACCACCAAGGAGGTTTTGGAACAAAGAGGGACATGTAAGTACCACCAAGAAGGTATTGGAACAGAGAGGGACATGTGATTACCACCAAGGAGGTTTTGGAACAAAGAGGGACATGTAAGTACCACCAAGAAGGTATTGGAACAGAGAGGGACATGTGATTACCACCAAGGATATTTTGGAACAAAGAGGGGCATGTAAGTACCACCAAGAAGATATTGGAACAGAGGGACATGTGATTACCACCAAGAAGGTATTGGAACAAAGAGGGACATGTAAGTACCACCAAGAAGTTATTGGAACAGAGAGGAACATGTTAATTCCACCAAGGAGGTTTTGGAACAAAGAGGGACATGTAAGTACCACCAAGAAGGTATTGGAACAGAGAGGGACATGTAAGTACCACCAAGGAGGTATTGGAACAGAGAGGGACATGTGATTACCACCAAGGAGGTATTGGAACAGAGAGGGACATGTGATTACCACCAAGAAGGTATTGGAACAGAGAGGGACATGTGATTACCACCAAGGAGGTTTTGGAACAAAGAGGGACATGTAAGTACCACCAAGAAGGTATTGGAACAGAGAGGGACATGTAATTACCACCAAGGAGGTATTGGAACAGAGAGGGACATGTGATTACCACCAAGGAGGTATTGGAACAGAGAGGGACATGTGATTACCACCAAGGAGGTATTGGAACAAAGAGGGACATGTGATTACCACCAAGAAGGTATTGGAACAGAGGGATATGAGATTACCACCAAGAAGGTATTGGAACAGAGAGGGACATGTTAGTACCACCAAGAAGGTATTGGGACAAAGAGGGACATGTTAGTACCACCAAGGAAGTTTTGGGAAATGAAGTGACATTGCTGTATCACCAAGTAGGTAAGGAGAGTCTTAGAATACAACAGCAAAGAGAAGGTGTGAGAAAGGTTGCGTGAGTTTAGTGACAGTTTCCGGTTCATGCCGCGTGTTGTTTTATTACTAAAGACAAGCACCGACATCTAACCCCCCCCCTCCTAGCTTTATATTATCATGTATATCTTTAGGTTTTATATGCCCTAAACTAAAAAAAAGCGGTTCTTACAATTAAATTTGTCTGGACCCATGTATTTATTTCCATCCGTTAGTATGTCTGTGTATTTGGGTTACAATCGAATTTGTTTGATGTAGTTTGTTCAAACTTGATATTAATATGTTATAGAAGCATACCTCAAGGATTTTAATTTCAGTTCTAAAATTAATAGTAGTTTACTTAAGACTATTTTTGGAAAACTCTAATAATTTTTTAGATGGATATAACAATTCTGTTGGAAAACTATAATAATTTGAATACTGTTTTATATGAATAGTAAAATATCATGTTGTTTTATCTGATGTAAGCCTGTTTAAGGCTGGTTTACAGATCCATAGGTTTCGGGTTTGATCCTCGGCACTTCCAGAAGTTTTCTGTGAAGCAGTGGGTCTTGAACGGGGTCAAACTCAGCCTCGTGAGGAAAAATTAGTAGTTACCTACATAAATAATTAGCAGCTATGGTCTGGAAAACTGATTTTAACGGCCAGAGGGTTCGTTGTGCTGACCACATGATACCCTCTATACGGAAATGGTAGCACTATCATTGCTAATAGCAGGGGCCGCTTGATCGGTATAGCTCGATTACGAGCTTACACCATGCCATGGAGCTTATTTATACCCTATTTTTAGAAATCTTCTTCCTAATATAAGTTTTTTTTAGTTCTTTTAGCACCCCGTCTTACTACCCATTCGGGTTATAAGCCTACGTACTAATTTAGAGGAAAATGCACCCGCGTTTGCGTGGAGAGAGAGAGTGAAAACCATTTAGGAAAAAACCTCAGTGCACCCGACCGGGAACGAACCCCGATCTCTCCGTCATTGGCAGTCTAGTCCAACGCGAGAATAGTGCCTTAGACCATGCAGCCACCGAAGTGGATTAGCTATAAGTTAATAGAATATATGTACGACTGTGTCATACTATTTATTTAATTCTCTCAAGACAAATTTTGATGCTGGTCTTTAAAAATATTATTCCTTTCTGTTCCCTTACTCGTACTGTATATTATCACAGAGACGCAAGGTGCGCCGAGCTGTTTAAGACGTTAGACTCGCATATCCCTATGTCAACTTTGACAAGATTTAATTAGCAGCTCCGTTCAAAGGGTTATTTGTTTTGCATATTCTTTCCTTGCAAATGTGGATGCATTTCCTCTCATACATCCTCATAGTTCACCTTTCAGATTAGGCCTGAAACGTTACAAGCTATTGTGTTGAATGTTCCAACTAACACATACGTTCCAACTAGCAGCAATTTGATGGTATTCGGGTATTCCAAACTGGGGTGTGAATCCCGTCTTTTAAAGTTAACATACTGTACACTCAATTCACTAATTTTCTGAGTTTCGGGCGAGTGGGTTCGATCAAATTTACATCTAGTAATAAATATACATGTAACAATTGTGTTAGAGCTGTCACAAGAAACACTTAAGATAAGTACCAGTTGAAAAACAAGAAAATGTTTCTGTAGTAAAACATTTATCAACAGTATCTGCACAAATGTTAGCTCTATGATAATGTGTGGGTATTTTGTATTGGTTGAATATCTGTACTTTGTTACCTCTGTGGTAGCCTACTGGTAGGTTATTTTGTGTTGGTTGAATATCTGTACTTTGTTACCTCTGCGGTAGCCTACTGGTAGGTTATTTTGTATTGGTTGAATATCTGTACTTTGTTACCTCTGTGGTAGCCTACTGGTAGGTTATTTTGTGTTGGCTGTATATCTGTACTTTGTTACCTCTGTGGTAGCCTACTGGTAGGTTATTTTGTGTTGGCTGTATATCTGTACTTTGTTACCTCTGCGGTAGCCTACTGGTAGGTTATTTTGTGTTGGTTGAATATCTGTACTTTGTTACCTCTGCGGTAGCTTACTGGTAGGGTATTTTGTGTTGGCTGTATATCTGTACTTTGTTACCTCTGCGGTAGCTTACTGGTAGGGTATTTTGTGTTGGCTGTATATCTGTACTTTGTTACCTCTGTGGTAGCTTACTGGTAGGGTATTTTGTGTTGGCTGTATATCTGTACTTTGTTACCTCTGTGGTAGCTTACTGGTAGGGTATTTTGTGTTGGCTGTATATCTGTACTTTGTTACCTCTGTGGTAGCTTACTGGTAGGGTATTTTGTGTTGGCTGTATATCTGTACTTTGTTACCTCTGTGGTAGCTTACTGGTAGGGTATTTTGTGTTGGCTGTATATCTGTACTTTGTTACCTCTGTGGTAGCTTACTGGTAGGGTATTTTGTGTTGGCTGTATATCTGTACTTTGTTACCTCTGTGGTAGCTTACTGGTAGGGTATTTTGTGTTGGCTGTATATCTGTACTTTGTTACCTCTGTGGTAGCTTACTGGTAGGGTATTTTGTGTTGGCTGTATATCTGTACTTTGTTACCTCTGTGGTAGCTTACTGGTAGGGTATTTTGTGTTGGCTGTATATCTGTACTTTGTTATCTCTGTGGTAGCCTACTGGTAGGTTATTTTGTGTTGGCTGTATATCTGTACTTTGTTACCTCTGTGGTAGCTTACTGGTAGAGTATTTTGTGTTGGCTGTATATCTGTACTTTGTTATCTCTGTGGTAGCCTACTGGTAGGTTATTTTGTGTTGGCTGTATATCTGTACTTTGTTACCTCTGTGGTAGCCTACTGGTAGGGTATTTTGTATTGGTTGTATATCTGTACTTAGATACGAGTATGGTACTATTTGTTTGTTTTGTTTCGGATGATCATAATTATTATGTTACTTGTGTGAAACTCTCTGGAAATTTTAAGGAAAACATTTTCCGAAAAATAAACCAATAGTAAACATTATAATGATATCATTTCTATACAACCAAGACAAAAAAATGTACCTTTATTTTAAAATATAATGATCCCTGTGAGTTGCACTTTGTTTAAACAGTCCACTATCAGGTAGCTTATTCAAATGACCTCGCTATCTGTGCTTGGCGTTCAAGAACCAAATAGTGAGATAGTGCTAAGCTAGAGCTGTGCGAAACGCACTCTAGATAATGTTTGCAGTCGTCTGGCTATTAAAGTAATATGGAACACGTTAGGTGACCCCATTCTTACACACCATTGTAAAGTGGCTGTAATAATCATAAGGCACATACAGATGTTTTAGGGCATTAGTTTTTCAATCGTTTTTCGATCGAGTACCCCCCTTATTCACCAACTCTTATCACAAGTATCCCAAGAGTTTAATAATGTTTCTTTAATTAAATAGATAGATAGAATAGATAGATGGAATAGATAGATAGAATAGATATATATAATAGATAGATAGAATTAATAGATAGAATAGATAGATAGAATAGATATATATAATAGATAGATAGAATTAATAGATAGAATAGATAGATAGAATAGATAGATAGATAGATAGATAGATGTTTTAGGGCAGTAGTTTTTCAATCGTTTTTCGATCGAGTACCCCCCTTATTCACCAACTCTTATCACAAGTATCCCAAGAGTTTAATAATGTTTCTTTAATTAAACCACTTCTGTTTAGTCGTATAAGTGTACATTTTCTAAACTAATTACTTAACTTAATAAGGAAGCACGCTATTTGGATTAAAACACTACTAAAAAGTAATTAGTTATTTAATTTACATATTGGGCTTCAAAAACCAATTCACATAATTTTGTTAAGTAAAAAAGTTTACAAACTTCACATACCACTTAGGTAAAATATATTTGAAGCATAGGCATTACATTAGTTAGGTAAACATTAATTATAATACAAACTTCATTTTTAAATAAAATATAAGTAATACAAAATAGTTAGTTAATGAGAAACCTAGGCTTGTTATAAATAACAGTTTCTTAAATCAGATTCAAATTATATTCGCTCGTAGAGCAATAAAAAAATACCATCCATTTCTAAATTATGTCCGTATACCACTTATAAATAAGCCTATGTCACGTACTCCTGAGGAGTATGAGTATTACAGTTTTAAAACTCCTACATTAAGTCCAGTAGCATTGACTAGTACATGAATGGCTGGTGTGATTTATTATTATTATTATTTAGCACCGCGTCTTACTACCCGTTCAGGTTATACGCTTAAGTACTAATTACGCTAATGGATTAGGAATTTGGGAGAGTGGAAAACCATTTAGGAAAAACCACCCCCAGTTCACCCGACCGAGATTCGAACCTCGATCTCCCCGTCCTCGGCAGTGGTGTGATATAAGGTACAAGCCTGGAGGATGAAGGGCTCCAAGGGCTAATTGTTGTGATGATAGCAGCTTACTGAAGATAAAAGGGGTTTTGTGTTCGAATACCTTAAAAAAAATTAGCACCACTTCTGCCACGTCTTAACACTTGTTAAGAATAAACGTATTACCTTCTAATTGAAGAGCTCCAGGGTTTACTGTTGGACATGGGCTTAGGGATAGTTTGATTTGGGGGAAGGGAGTTCCAAAATCGTAATCTTATGACATGATGTTAAAACTTACCTCTAAACCCTAAGAAATAAGAACATTGGTATTTTATAAAGTAGTGGTAGAACTTTATTTGTGTAAGAGAGGAATGGGGAACCGCAAGTAAGAAAATAGTTTTTTAAAGGACTTTCAACCCTCCTTCCTCCCAGTTAATGTTAAGAAATTGGATGCCCCTAGAATCTATTTGTAGGGGTCCACGTTTGGAGAATTTTTAAAAATCATTCTCTTTTACCATCTATTTAGAATAATGATCCATTTAAGTTCTTTGAAATTTGGATACTTCTGGAGGCAATTTGGAGTAGTCCTCCTTGGGTACATTTTTGAGAATTTTGATGTGTCTAAAAGCTATTTTAATTAGTGCTCACCAGATATATTTTATATAATGTAGATTCTCTAGAATTTATCTGAAGTGTTCCTCGCTCAGGATTTTTAATAAATCTGGAATGACCTAGAAGCTATTTATAGTGTTCATTTCCTGATTTTTTATATTTTTTTTCGAAAATTATATGCCTCTAAAAGCTATTTGAAGTGGTCTTACACCAGCAAAATTTTAAAAGTGAATGCCTTTAGAAGCTATTTGAAATGGTCCTTGCCTGGATTTTTTAAAAACTATATTCTCTTAGCAGTTATCGAAAGTGGTCTTCCCCAAAACATTTTTGATAATTGATTGCTTTTAGAATCTAATTGGAGTGGTCCTCACTTGGATTAAAACTATATATAATATGCATATAGAAGATATTTAGAGTATTCCCCTACGCTTTTTTTTTAAAAAAAGCTCGGAAGCATATACAAGCCATTTAAAGTGATATTCACCTGGATATTTTTTTGAAAATCAAGTAACTCTAGGAGATGTTTGGAGTGGTCCTACCTTGACAAATTTTTGAAAAGTTAGCTAGGTTATTTGAAGTTTAGATACAAGGCCATCTTTAAACGTCATATTAAAAACTTCGGAAGACAAATGGGGGAGGGGGGGGAGGAGGGGTTTGAATCCCAAAACTCCCCCTCCTTACGCCCACGCTGTTAGAATACCAGCTGACTGAGAGTTTCCAGGGGATTGTTTTTGGAATACCGTCTAGGCTAGGTTGGGTTGGGTTAGGTTATGGTAGGTTTTGTTAGACTAGGCTAGAATATATTAGCTTAGCATTCTGTTGTGTCTTATTATCCATCACTTGTTGTTTTTTTGTTAATCTTGAGAAAACATTCATACCATGCTAAATAGAGCGTCGCCACAACAGCCTGAGCCGAGTAAGTACACCAGTACGCCTTGTTTACAATTCCCAAGAAGGAACTCGTGGCCAAACTGTAACCTTTTAAACGCAGGTCAAACAGGTATACGTAGCCCAACTGTAATATGGCCAAGAAAATATTTATATCTAGTAGCCACTATCATGTTGTTTGACTGCATTACTGTTTTTAAGGCTGTTAGAATAATTTAAGGTTTATTAACACCTTGGACCGCACATACAGAGAATTCTGAATCGCTCGTACTACAACTGATTTCGTATCACGGTAGGATTATGTAACATTGACTTGACTGAGATTCAAACTGACAAAGTAACCTGAGCAGCCCACGAAATGAGGCAAATGATGAAGTGAAGTTCATTTAAAACAGCTAGAATTTTTAAATTTAATTTTAGCACCGCGTCTTACTACCCGTTCGGGTTATACGCTTAAATACTAATTACACTAATGGATTAGGAATTGGGAAGGTTGAATTTAGAAGAAGTGAACCCGTATTTGAGTGGAAGGAAAGTGGAAAACCATTTAGGAATAATCACCCTCAGTTCACCCGACCTCGAACCTAGATCTCCCCGTCCTCGGTGGTCTGGCTCAACATGACTGGCGCGTTAGCCAACTACGCCACCGAGGCAGGTGTCAACAGCTAGAATTAATGTCTATCAATATTATAGAAAAAATAACAAAATTGTATTTTTGTATAATATAATAGATCCTATACACATTTTAAAACTGAAATAAGTTAATTTATAGCTAGCAAATTTCGTCAAAATAGTTCCAGTCTTAGAAATAAAACTACTTTTTAAACATTTTACTAATTAAAAAAATCATCAATCATGAATCATATAGTAGTGTGTAATTTATCATATTTGAGTGAGTTTTTATTACCTACTATGAACGCAAAAAAAGAAGTAATTTACGGAACTTCCATTAATTAAATCGCTGTCCTTAATTACCATAAAAAACTCTAAATATAATCTAGGATATTTAATATTTATAACTTTTCTTGGCCTCGGGTAGTTGGGGAGAGGGAACTCTGCCCCCAAAATTCTATTGAAATTTCATTCTTGCTATAACCTTGGTTGTGCGCTCCCCTTATCCCCCAAATAACTTCTAATTTCTGTGTATTTGTCACTACAACCGTTACCGTGTGAACTACCAAAAACCACGTCGACTAATATCATAACACGAAACTACTGTGTAAATTGGTAGCAGCGCAGGTAATAGTTTTCAGCGATGTTCAAGTTCATACACATGCGCAGAAGAAATAATGGCAGTTTGATTTATTTGACTTTTAAACAAAAGTGGAACTAAATATAAATATTTGTTTTTTGAAAATAAGTTTGAAGGAAGTGGATTGGATTAAATGCATTCTATTGATTTATTTAAAGTTTGAAAAATGTGCCTGATTGTATTAAAAAATGAATTTAACTTTTAATGTATGTGCTACTGTAAATGTTTGAGGATTAGTAAATCTTAGAACTAACCGGTAAATCTTAACATCATCAATATTTGGTGGTAAAAGTCCGAAATATCTTATAAAATATTTATATTTCAAGATTTAGGATTTACCGAGGAGATCTGATAAAATCTCTTGTCTTGGTAAACGTAATCACAAGTTTTTATCTTAATTAATTAAATGTATTATTTTAGTTAGCTATGTTTGTTTTACTGCCAAGTATTTTAATTCCGTTAGGCTAGGTTAGATTATTGGTTTACCACTGAGAGCTGGTCAAAGCTAGAACAAGGGATCCGATTTCCCATCCGACTCTATTATGGAGGTTCTAACATGTTAGTGAGCAACACTCTTTGTTCTCGTGTCGCAGCAGTGCAAAACCAATAACCCAACCTAGCCTAACCTAGCTTATTTTAATTAAAATGCTTGGCAGTAAAACAAATATAGTTAACTAAAATAATACATTAATTAATTAATTAATTAAAATAATACGTATGATTACTTTTACCAAGACATGTTGGACATGCCGATCAGAGCTGGTAAAGTTCAAAATGTAAACATTTTATAAGATATCTCAGACTTTTACCAACTGATATTGTAAATGTTAGGATTTACCAGCAAAAATTCTAAGATTTACTGGTATTTGAGCTTCTACATTAACAAAAACATACAAATCCCTTTTTATTCTTCTTCTTAGTAACATTTCCCAAAACAAGGATAGAAACAATGATCATGTGAATGTGCATAATATATTTCATAATACCTACTTCTCTGGTTGTTTCTTAATTTAATGCCATAATTTTTTTTGTTACTAGTTTCTCTAATGAATTAAGTACAAAAAATTACCTTTGTGTATGCTACATTCTTCTAAAAAAAATTTGATAGGCTTTTTTCCCCCAAGTCAATGGCAATAAATGGCAAATATTTTAAAATTGATATTAGGAGTGGTCCTCACCTGGATTTTTTTTTGTTTGAAACTTATACTTCTAAAGAAATGTTTTAGAATGGTCTTTGACTGGAACTATTTTGAAAATTAGTTGCCACTAGAAGCTATTTAGTGTTGTCCTTTTCCGGCAAATTTTTGAAAATTGGATGTTTCTAGGAGGTATTTGGAGTGATGCCCACCCGGGAAATTTTTTTAAAATTAAATATCTCTAAAAGATATTATTTTTTGAAAATTTGTTGCATCTAGAAGTTATTAGGAGTTGGTTTTTTGAGCTTATTACAAGGGAGCCAAATAAATCCATAGGGGAGGGTAGATTTATTCCAGGGATATTGGGTCAAATTATTTCCAGGAGTCCCTGCCTTACACCACCCCTCCAGTTTCACCGTCACTGTTTTCTGTCACCAGCACAGCAGACAACACGATACTGAGGTCTTAGCTATATGCTTCACCGATACAGGATTTGTGAAGGGCGAAATGTCGATACAATCACGACAATTTCTGTAGAGTTTAGGGCAATATTTTCGAAGTTTTTATAGCATGAACATTTATTTGGCCAAAATAAATCAAATATTTCTTCTATAGAATCATAGAGTTTAGTTTTCCGCACATGCTAATCTCAACAGTTCTTTAATATCTGTCAAGGGTGTCCTGGAATTTAGAGACAACTTTTTCTCTGCATTTAAAAAGTTTGTCACCAAATGCCGCTATGCTCATGAGAGATATTCAAGATCTCTTGAGATTAGCATGTGCGTAAAGCTAAACTCTATGATTCTATAGAAGAAATATTTGATTTATTTTGTCCAAAAAATGTTTATGCTATAAAAACTGCAAACTTAATGCACTAAACTGGTGCTCACTAGCACCCTACCTTAAGCTTCAGCTTTCTACGTTTTTTATGAATGGTTTCATTTTGTCACTTGGTAGTTGGTCCCATATACCTTCTGGGTATGGCATAGGACTATGTCTGAAATCGTCTTTGTTTCCAAACAATGTCTAGCACTGAACCAATAGGGTAAAATCTTAAAATAAACAAACAATGAGACACAAATACAATACAAATGCAACTAAAATATAATTCCAATACCGATGCAATATAATACAAATCCACTACAAACTTAAAATAAATATAATACAAACTCAAAATAAATACAATACACATTAAATCCAAATTAAGCACAAAACAAACAAAACACACATATAATATGAATTCAAATACGAGGCACATATTATACAAACTCACCATTGCAAATACAACATAATTTAAAACCAATACAAACACGAAACATCTGAAATTCTTATAAACATACGATACACATTCAATGGCAAATACAAAACAAATGCAATACCAAATAAACAAAGATAAACACAAATAAAATAAAACTAATAGAATGTAAACAAATACAAGCCAAATAAAATGCTAATGCATAACATGCTGGTTTTTGTGCTTAGTAACTTATTGTCCCTTACAACACTTTGCCACTGAGCTAACTCTGCTGGCGACACAAAGTAAAATACAAGGGCAAGACATATAAAAAGACATTAACACGGGGGCAAAAGGAAACAAAAAATCAACAGTTCCTGTCTGGATCGTGATTCTGTAAAAGCAACAAATTGCAGCAATTCCAGAAGAAGGAAAAAAAATTAAATCTTTTAAGAATATATTGCAATTTCTTGAATTAGAAGTGATTCATAATTAGATTCCTCCTTTCTAGCCTCGCTTTTTATATTTTGGGGGGAAAGGAGAGGATTATCTCCTACACATGTTGTTAATATGCGTTTGATAATTTATGTAAATTTGTAAAGTGGTTTGTTTGTGGCAATGTAAGTCATGGCTGGGTGATCACGAGCAGTCTTATACAGGTTGGTCCATAACGTGGTATCTCAACTCTTTACCTTTAGGACAGGTGACCTGGTGGTCTAGGGGTAAGGTGTCAGACTTCTGTGCTGAGGATCCGGGATTCAATCCTTGGTCGAGGCACAGATTTATCTGATTGCCAAACCCTTCCTTCACCTCTGACAAGATGTGTATTAATCACAACTTGTGAATGTGAGGAATGCCAGGCCTCCACCGTGGTTCGGATCCCACGTTAAACTTTAGGTCCTCCATTTCATTTCACAATCACCCTACCATTGCACATTAGCGTAAGTGCGTACAACCCGAACGTGTAGTAAGACGCGGTGCTAATAATAATAATAATAATAATAATAATAATAATAATAATAATAATAATAATAATAATGATAATAATAATAATTTACCAATAGGCCCATATTACCCGAAGTTTTGTTGTGACATTGGGTCTTTGGGACACTGTTTCCATACGAGTACCCTGGTTCTATCCTAGCTGCTAGTGAGTTTTGTTCTATCCCAACTGCTGATAACATAATTAATGTATTACTTACTACTTATGTTAATCCTGCCACCCAGATGGTACATTCCTGATTCTAGATCTAGAATGATTGGTGACAAGTGTTGCTGTTCTAGTTCAGGTTAATATTTTAAGTTATAATGATGAAATTGAATGTTTATAATATTCACGCAAAACCATCTAAAAGATTGTGTCCAAACAAAAAAATTGACTGTATTGTTAAAATATCCCAATGTCTGCCAGTGTTGGATATGCGACCCACTATTTGGGTAATACTATAAGATATTTGTGCTTAAGTCATCCATCACAGCACTGAGGTGCGTTAAAGACGGTAAGAAAACCCTCGTTATTTAAGAAATAGTTTGTTGTTTCAAAACTTGTTTTGAAATCTATAAGCTTGTTCCTATAGGATTACAAACCTTACATTTTAGGTTTTATACATTTAAAAGTTTTATAAAAATAAACAATTACCTCATTTTCAAGGACGTTTCAGACAAAATGTAACTTTTTGGATCAAAGAAAATTGTTAGGAAAATCTTCAAACAAATGAAATTATTTTTAACAGGGTAATAACTAATTATTTTTAGATAATTAAGGATTATTTCAGGGCTATTGAAGCTTTTAGTGAGAAATACAGATGTTTGGGGACATTTTACCTCAAGATGGTGGTACTCCTAATATTTTTATCTTTTTGATTCTAATCTCTGACCAGGTCCCACAATAAGCCCCTGTCTATTAAAACATGGAAACTTGTTCCCGTGTTTTTATTTATTCCCAACTTAATGTGAGAGAATGATTAGCCACTCGTAAATTGTTATTATAGAAAAAAAAAGCAATGAAAATACAACAAATAAAAAGAAGGAAACCACTTGGCTACTGTTTTGCAACGCATCACAAACAAAACGAAGAGCTAGATGAAACAACTAGTTATGTATTTCCCTCTCTCGTTTGTTCTTTTGGTCTCGCTTCCTCTCATCTTTGTTGTCCCAGATACGGTGGGTATAGATGGGATTAGAGTTGGGTGAATACACTTTTACTCGAATAATTATATTCATTTCACATGATGAACGCTATAGATTATCTTTTTCAAACTGGTATAGTTTCTTTATTCTTCAATAATTATAACGTTTCATATTCATTATTTAATTTCTGCATAAAATATAAATCGTAGCTAGATAATACTACATTATTAAGTGGATTCACATTCAGTTATAGCCTATAAGTGATAAATTAATGGTATAGGGTCTGATTATTAGGTTTTTCATGTTGGGATTGATTAATAGTAAGTGTCATAGAAACAAATAGGATTTATATAAAAAGACAACAACAATGTTTTAAGTCTTAAGTCTGAATAATTCAGGTTTGAATTTAAAAGTATGAAGTATTTAAGAGTAAGAAGAGGTCTAATGTTATTACTCTCAAAGTTACTACGACGTCTACTGACCGCCCCACTGTCTGATAGAGTCTAAAGAGGTCTAATGTTATTAATTTATTACTCTCAAAGTTACTATGACGCTCTCTGACCGCCCCACTGTCTGATAGAGTCTAAAGAGGTCTAATGTTATTAACTTATTACTATCAAAGTTAGTATGACGTCTTCTGACCGCCCCACTGTCTGATAGAGTCTAAAGAGGTCTAATGTTATTAACTTATTACTATCAAAGTTACTATGACGCTCTCTGACCGCCCCACTGTCTGATAGAGTCTAAAGAGGTCTAATGTTATTAATTTATTACTCTCAAAGTTACTATGACGCTCTCTGACCGCCCCACTGTCTGATAGAGTCTAAAGAGGTCTAATGTTATTAA